>JASZXT010000456.1:0-21891 GCA_035521555.1 Lecanoromycetidae sp. Uapishka_2 | reverse complement strand
CAACATATTTCTTCTACCTCATAATGTCCCGCAAACCTGCAGAGCCAGCTAAAAAGGAACAAAATGAATATATACCCTCCTTTATCTCCAAAAAGCCCTTTTACCTCGAATCCGCCGACAGCGAGAATGACTATCTTGAACATCAACGTCTACAAACCACCGAACCTGACCAATCGAAATGGTACGATAGAGGCAAGCGATTAGGCCCGGCCGCTACCAAATTTCGCAAAGGGGCGTGTGAGAATTGTGGAGCCATAACCCACAAGACGAAGGAATGTCTGAGTAGACCGCGAGCTAAAGGGGCGAGGTGGACAGGGAAAAATATACAAGCAGATGAGGTGGTACAGGACGTGGAGTTGGGTTGGGACGCCAAAAGAGACAGGTGGAATGGTTACGATGCGCAAGAATACCGAAACGTGACTGAGGAGTACGAGGAACTGGAGAGGCTTAAGAGAAGAAGGAAAAGCAGTGGAGAGGCAGATGGGCAGAAACTTCTAGTGGAGGACGGAGAAGATGGCCACAAATCGGAACAGGAGGATGCCAAATACGCCGAGGAGACAGATATGGGACGGCAGCAAAGCACTGCTACTAGAAACCTGCGCTTACGAGAAGATACGGCCAAATATTTACTGAATTTGGATCTTGACTCGGCGAAGTATGACCCCAAGACGAGATCTATGCTGGACATGGGCGCCCAAGCCGATCAGGCGTCTGCTCTAGTCGCAGAGGATAATTTCATGAGAGCCTCTGGAGACGCAGCGGAGTTCGAAAAGGCACAGAAGTACGCTTGGGAGTCTCAGGAAAGAGGGGACAAGAACAAGGTTCACGTTCAAGCCAATCCTACGTCTGGTGAATATTTCCTGCGGAAAGAGAAAGAAGAGAGGGAGGCTAAGCAAGAAGCGAAACGGAAAATGCTGCTCGAAAAATATGGTAGCGAACAGCATCTACAGCCATCGCAGCTACGAGAAATGGCTGTGGTGGAGAACGAGCAATATGTCGAGTATGACGAGACAGGTGCTGTGAAGGGTGCACCGAAGGCGGAAACCAGATCAAAGTACCCGGAAGATGTACTCATCAACAACCACACATCTGTATGGGGTAGCTGGTGGTCAAATCATCAATGGGGCTATGCTTGCTGTCATTCTAATATCAAGAACAGCTACTGTACCGGTGAAGAGGGCAAGCAAGCGTTTGAGGAAGCCAATGAAAGGCGAATTGGTGGAGAATTGGGAGATTCGCTGGCGGTAGAAACAATCGATGACGGCTCATGTATAGGTACCGTAGGAAAGCCGAAGCCTACAGTGGGTGCTGCGGATGGGAAGCCAGAAGTGGCAGTAAGGAAGAGAACGCTGCTGGAGATGAAAGGCGGTGTAAGCGAGGCGGAATTGGAGGCCTATAAACGGTCAAGGGCAATGACTGATGACCCAATGTCTAATTTTCTAGGGAAAGATGAATTGGAGACTTGATTTGTCTTCTTATTAGTGATTGCACATTCAGTACTGCACACTTGGAACCCGTGAACTAAGCGTGTGCATGCACCGATTCTGCTCGTCTCTGATATCTCAAATACATAACAGGAACCTCATGGTCTAGTGAGTGTCTGCTGAATTTCGTAAATCCACCTCTACTCCTCTTCCTCCTCACCAGCGTCGTCACCACCCTTATCCTTGGCCTCTGCAGCCTTGGCCTTCTTCCTCCTGACACGTCCAGGACGCCCTCCTCCAAAGGGTGAAGTAAGGGCGAAGTCGATATGCTTTTGAGAGTCTAGACGAACGACAAACGAGGGTACATTGACGATTTGCTTGCCCACACTATTTAGGGACCTAATGAGCATCATGGTCAATCATGTTGGAATGAAGTAGAACGCACCGGATATGCCTCTGCCTGATCAAGACACGCGCATGGTGAATGCTCTTTGCCAAGCCCAGCTTGTATACACATGTTTGCAGTCTTCTCTCCAAGAAGTCCTCCACTTTGAGCGCGAGCACGTAATCGAGCTTCATACGGGATTCGTCGAGCACACCGACGCGGACGAGACGACGAATGAGAGCATTGCCTTCGAAGAGACGCTTGGGTTCTTTTTCATCCATGGTGAGAAGTTGACTGAGGTTGTTGGATTAGAGCAGTCCATAAAATAGCAGACTAGGATGGGCGAAGATGTAGAGCATACCGCGCAGCACGACGGATTTTGGATAGGGTGAGCATGACGCGCCACACCTCACGTTTGTTGCGGAGACCATATTCTCCAACGATCTTGAGTTCGGAGTCCCTATAGGAGGAGGGTCAATTTTGAGTCCACCGACATGAACGGAGACAAGCTCGCGCTCAGTGGCCAGGAAACATACAATCGGGCAGCCTCAAACGCTGTGAAAGGTAGTCAGCAGATGTAAAGGAGAGGTTGGTCGCCAGCAGCTGGGATTTATGGACTTGGCAAAAAGATGGGCGGAGCCTGTACGTGCGCGTACGAGACCATTCGAAAAGGGTAGATGATATTACTTACGACGACGAGGCACCTTGTACGTCTTGCTATAGGATCTCGGCGCCATGATTGCGGTTGGTGATCGAAGTTGATGCTTGGAGTCTAAAGATTATGGGGTAGACGAGGTAGAGCAGTTTCGTGCGGCATTCGGTCGCCAAGACTTTTAGCGCATATCAAGCGAATTCCGCACTATCAGCTCTGGTGGCTTGGTGCGCTCTGGCTTGAAGTCCACAAGGACGCAATATAGTCGAAACCCCTTCTATCAGAGACAGCTATCATGGGTCACTCAGCTGGTCTTCGTGCTGGGACTCGGGTATGTGCACCGTTCTTCCCTTCCAAGGCCTCTGGCTGGACCACGATTGCGTGACTCTATTGCTGTCGCAGCCAATGCTGAAATTACTCACACTAATCGACATCTACAGTATGCCTTTTCCCGTGATTTCAAGAAGAAGGGCATGATCAAGTTGTCCACATACTTGAGACAATACAAGTACGTTTCTCCTCAACCCGAAGGGTAAAGCTACAGTACTTACCTCATTCAAGAGTCGGTGATATCGTCGACATCAAAGCCAACGGAGCTGTCCAGAAAGGGTGTGTACTCCTTTGCATCCTCCTACCAGCGACGACGGTGTCTCAAAAGCTCGATCAAGATTACTAATGCCTCTCGCAGCATGCCCCATAAAGTTTACCACGGCAAAACCGGCGTCATCTACAACGTGACCAAATCGGCCGTTGGGGTGATCATTTATAAGCGCGTTGGCAATCGCTATATTGAAAAGCGAGTCAATGTCCGTATCGAACATGTCTCTCTGTCTAGATCGCGAGAGGAATTCATCAATAGAGTCAAAGACAATGCGGGCAAGAAGCAGAAGGCGAAAGCGGAGGGCACACATATGTTCTTGAAGAGGCAGCCACTAGGACCAAGGCTGGCAAGGACGGTGGATGCGAAGATGGGAGTAGAGACGGTCGTGCCCATTGCTTATGAGACCACAATCTAGAAGTGGTGTCTTGCCTGGTGGGGCTAGGGCAATAGCATATCCAGAAGAAAGACTACAAAATCATGACAATTCGAGAATGCTGAAAGATTTCCTAATAAACTCATGCTAATATGGGCTGCCAAAAGCTCGAGCCAGGATCATATGAGGGATCATGACATACGTAAATAAGCGTGCTGCTCCATCACAATGCTTAAGACAAGTCCATCATCATGCAGAATTCCCTTCAAGCGCCTATGTGCGCCTTTCAAATGCTTATGTCATTTTCCGCCCTGTGGGCCTTCCCAATATACGTTAACCCTCTAGTCTTGCAGTTACTGACCATGTAAAGCTCTTCCCCCAAACCAGCTCTGCGTCAAGCCCTGCGCCAGGATTGTGAGTTGGAAGTACGTTCTACCATGGTGAGGCGCCATCATCCTCATCCTCATCCTCATCTGCAGCAGCCGCAGCCGCAGCAACACGTCGACTCCTCAACCTTGACCTAGTGTGGCTCGACAACCGCCCGTCCGGTGAGCGAGGGTTGTCATAGAGATCATCGTCCATTTCAAGACGCTGGTCAACCCTCAAGCCCATCCTCGGTTCACCTTCATCATCTTCGGCACCGTCGTTCCAACTGTGAGTTGTGCAGGTCCCGGTGGACATGCCCCAACCGTTCCAAGACGTTGCAGCAATGACAGGTGCGTTAGGATGCCAACTTGCATCACGAACGCACGTCTTCCAAGCCCCCCTGCTCCGACCGTCTTCGGGAGCGTAGGTACTCATATAAAGATCTGGATCTCTGGGTCGGGAATGGTGAGTAGCTTTGTTGACATCTACCTTTCCAGCCGATGTTCCATCCAGATTGTATATGTGAACCTTACCATCCTCGCTACCAGAGTATACATACCTCGAATTAGTGCTACCTGGCGGCGAAAAATGACATCGTATGAGCGTCTTCAGAACACGATGGCCTCTAAATGTGACAAGTGAGCAATCGTGAGGATGTGGTTGATATTCCGTCTGGTCATAAGTCATAAATCGGTAGTCGAAAGACGTTGTGTATCGGCTTGGATTCAGAGTCGACGCCTTTTCCGTTGGCATCATTTTCCGTAAATCCCAAAGCTTCATAGTTTGGTCTTTCCCATTGCTGAGCACGTATCTTCCGTCACCTTTGCTGTCGACATAAGTCAAACCCTCTGTATGACCCATGAAGACACCAGCTTCTCGACTATCCCCCATACTACGCCGATCCCATACCTTTATCGTTGTGTCGTCAGAGCCTGAGTAGAGAATGTGTGGAGACGATTGGTCTCCGTAGCAGACAGCATTAACATCGTCAGTATGTCCAGGAATGCTCAAAATAGATTGGCGAGTCTCAAGGTCGTAAACATATACCGAATGATCAGAGGTCCCAGCCACAATTTCTCGACCATCGCCAGAAAATCTGATTGACCAAATCTGAAACAGTTTAGCCGGAGATGCATCACTGCATTGTTTGGAAATCACTTACGCCGAAATGGCTGTACCCGCCGTGGAAACCTCGCGACCTCCTGCTCCCCCTGCCACCCATATCAGAAAAGTCGCAAAGGTACGGCTCGCCGCTTGAGTTAGGATCCGTAGGGGCAAGGCAGACAATACTTCGAATCGAGCTGTAGGCTAGCCACTTATTGTCCGGGCTGAGAGAGGCATCTGTGATTGTCCATTGGCCGTAGGGATACAGAACAGTCTTGTAATACTTCCAACTGTACGGATTGGATGTGTCGTACATACGAACCTTGAAGTCTTGTGCGCACGAGAAGAAGAAGTTTCCATCTTCGGAGAATTGGCCAGAGTAGCATCGCGAATTATAGTGTATGATCGTGTCTGCATTCGAGGAAGGTATCATACCCTAGTAACATCAGCCACGCTCCGAACCCGGATCGAGCTCAGACACTTCATCCGTACCTGAGCTATAGCACTCGTTGAACGAGTTGAATGATTTCCGTCCGTACCCAGTTCGCGATTCATCAAAGTTGCTGCTAGTCTCTTGTTTCTTTGCCTTAATTTATCTCGATAGAAATCGCTACTGCCAAATACACCGCCGTCCATCAATCTTTGCCCAACCTCACTTGGTGCCGTTGGGAACTTATGCTTAGAACGCCTTGTGCCTGGTCTTCGTCGCGCACCCAGCCTTCTGGTACCGTCCGTATCAGGATCATCATTATCATCATTGTCTTCTTCATCCAGATCTAAAGTAATACCACCGCCTCCGGCCCTGTGATTGGCAAATATTCGGCGGAGACCAGCATGGCCAAGGAGCTGCATGATCTGAGCAGGTACTGTTCTCGTCTCAATTTTGACAGCGATCATGCCTCGAGATCGCTCACCTTGTATTCGTGAAGGCCTTCTGGTGCCTGCTAGTGGCGGAGCTTGAATTTCTTCTGTCACAGTCTCGTTTCCTGCGTCCTCATCCTGTATGCCCGCCTCGTCACCCTCCACCGAGAACTCAATTTCTACTCCGCTCATGCCATCTTCCGCATCTAAGTCAGAGCACTGTCAGTTCCTTTTCTCAGAGATTGGCCACACAGACGGGCTCCGCTATTCATTACTGGACGGCATACCATGGAAATCAGCTTCAACATCCTCTGTAGGATCGAAGAATTCTGCGTCTTCGCTCTCATCCGTCGTAGGCTCGTCCGTCATAGGCTCATAGTTGTCGTCATCATCTTCCGAAGCAACTTCGTCGTTTGCCGCATCGTAAATATTTGCAGCATGACTGGCAGGATCTGGAGATTCGCTGCGATTTACTTCCGAAGACTGTGAGGTGGCCATAGCAGCTAAACAGAGAGTATAGGTATGTCAATGAGTGGGAGATATCGAACAATGCATCGAACTACCTTTTTGTCGCCGAGGTCTTACTCTTATCGATATAGTTAGCATCGGACATAACGGCTTTTCAGATTCATTGCGTCCGAGCTGCAATGCTGAAACAGGTCGAATCGTAGACCACTTCACACAGAAAGTTTCACATAGGAATCATGATGGTGAAGCGTGGCGTGTATCTCAACGATGATTTTGTTACAGAGGCTATTGAGTGGTATATGCACTACACAAGCAAGCTAGCAGAAACACTGATGCTTTGCAATATGTTCGCCGTTAGTTGCACCGAGCTAATAAAAGTCACTGAATTCCGACCTGTGCTCCAAAAGTATGCTTGATTCCATCAAATAACTAGGGTTTTATCGTGATGGGTCATTTCCGAACCCTGGCGAATGGTATGTCCGTGTTTTTCAGGAGTAGAGAGCTGCAGGGTGTAGAGGCCTGTGCGAGGTTGCGAAAATGTTGAGAATAGCAAACACAGCCTGAAGGTTGGACTGAGATGGCGCAGAGGGCACGCCCTTTACCTGCCAAATGAGAAGGGTCATAATTCAGGCCTTCTCCCCTAAGAGCCGGAGAATCATCTCGTACCTATAGATCATTAGAATAGCTCGTAAGAAAGAAATCTTAATGATGCTCACATTCCAAAGGTTATCGCAGAGCTGGGTACGACCCTTAGCATGTGAGGTGTAAGCCCGCCGTACAATGAGGCTATGCCTTCCTCTTTCCATATAGTTTTGAAACACTGCACGATACTAGTGTACTTCATTCGACCGTTTCTCTGTGGTGCTTGCCGTAGCCTTGTCCGGACGACCTCATGGGGGTATGTAATGATGGTTGCGAAACACTTAGCGATACCAGCTCCAGCAAATTTGCCGGTCCAGCTGACAGTGATATCCCAATATGATGGTTCTCTTCCCGATGCTAAAAGCATTTCCTCTCTCCCGCTGAGGTACAGCTTCATTTGCTCGTAGAGAACCCATTGCATTGTAGTTTCTGTTGCGCCAAGATAGCTTGCACTCAGTCCTCGATAGAGTCCTCTCAAACCCTCTGCACGTACAGTTTGCTTGATGCAGTCCCATGAGTTCTTGTATTGTCTGTTCGCTAATGTCCCACTGTTTTCAGCGCGGTTCCTGTCAAGCTGCAACCGCGTTTTGACGAGCCATACTGGGTTAGTGACCGTGCTGGTTATTATGCCCGCATTTGCAGCCGCACAAAGATGTACCCAGGCAGCCTCTCGACCTTGGTTGAACTTGTGACTTATAATTCTCTTGCCATTGCCGTAGGCGTAAAAGTTGATACACTTTGCAGGAACAGTACCTGTTAGATTAGGCCCAAGCCCTTTGAACAGCGCTCGCCATCCTTCCACCCGATGTATAGAGAATAGTATCTGGAAAGTTTCGCGAAAATGCAGTAGGGCGCTGCCAGGCAGGGAAAGACTTGATGGTGGAGGAGTGCCCCGCACGTTTCGAGTGGAATTGATTTGAGCCTGATAGAAGTCGGACTGTAGACGAGTCTTCAGGACGTCGAGAGGAGAAGTAAGCAGTGTGGATGTCGTTGCTCCAATGCTGCGAGAGTACGTCAATGGAATTTCAGGGTAAAGGATGGATGGCATGTACCCTCCAGCGACCAGATGCGCCCATGGCTTAGGCTCTCGCTTTTTGACCTTCCCATCTTCAGCGTATGTATTGGGGACTATGCCTCCAATATCTTGGGACTGGGCCAGCAACTCCGAGTCGTTATGAGATATTGGTTCTTGTATCTGCGCCTGCGCAAGCTTCTTTGACACAGCTGGAAAGGGCATGAAAGGTTTTCTTCGCTACCGTATGGAGTGCGGCGCAGATTCAGATGATATTTGGTATGAACGAGACATGATAGTCAGCTCGGGAAGAGGTCATGGTTATCGGAGCATACGGGACCGTAACTCGCGTGGCTTGAGGTAACGATCAGATCTTTCTTGCAAGTTGCACAGTTCAAAGCGGCTTAGTGTACGGAGGATACTAGGGCTAAACCTACCTAGACATGCGCGTCATTGGCGTCGTCTTTATTGACTTCTGCATGTAGTATTACTTCGCATTTGGAATTGCAAGCGAGTTGCTGAAGTAGCTTTCTGAATCTTGTCTTCATGTTTTTCTGTAGGTCTATTCCATGATGTGCATTGATCCCAATTGCTCCTTGAGCTGTCCTCTCCCCAGGCCTCGATGGACCGCTTTCGCGTCAGGCTTAATTGCATTGACCACTACCAAGCTACACCCACAGAATTCGATCCGCAGCTGCCTCGGAGCAATCGGGACACCAAAGCGAAACCTGTGCCCAGAGTTCCTGTGATCAGGATCTTTGGAGCAACGGAAACAGGACAAAAAGTATGCGCCCATGTTCACGGCGCGTTCCCCTACCTCTACGTCAGGTACAGTGGGAGCCTTCAGACAGAAGACGGTAAGACCCATGATTCAAGAAACCTGGTACCCCTCTGACAGAACGAAAGTGGCCGCCTACATCCACCAATTTCAACTATCAATCGACCATGCCCTTGCCGTCAGCTACCGTCGCAATATGTATGATGGAAATACCAGCTTCGTTGCACATATTACTCTCGTGAAAGGTATACCTTTCTACGGCTATCACGTTGGCTACAAATACTTTCTCAAGATCTACATGTTGAACCCATTGCACATGACACGGTTAGCAGATATATTACGCCAGGGCACAATTATGAAGAAAGTAATTCAAACATATGAAAGCCATATGCAATATTTGGCGCAATGGATGTGTGATTACAACTTATATGGTTGCGCGTACCTTGACTGTAGTCAAGTCAAATTTCGAAGCCCGGTCCCGACCTTTTCGAACATGACCAATCCCACTCATTCGTGGCATGATCGATCAATCGCGCCTGCTCTGATCTCCGACGAGGAAAAGGTACCACGTCAAAGCCACTGCTCAATCGAGATCGATGTTTGTGTTCAGTACATACTCAATCGCGTTGATGTCAAAGCTCGGCCAATACACCATGACTTTATTGAACGTAAAGATCCCTTAGCCGCGGACAAAAAATTAGTTCAAAGTATGGCGGGTCTTTGGCGCGATGAAACGAGAAGAAGAAAGGCCAGGATGGGGGCAACCAATCCCGGAAGTAGTCCCTTTCCGCCTGAAGTATTAGTCTCTGTATCTGCGGATCCACGTAATTCACAGCCAGGCGGCTGGATCCATGAGAGCGAGTACAGGAACAAGGTCGACTCTATCGTCGTGGAGGAGAAGGACAACAGTGATGGCAAAGAGATTGGATTCGATGAGTTCGTGGGAAAAGATCCGTTCGACAACCAAGTGCGGACTTCATTGGAGAGCATTGAGGACCTTTTCCCTGAAAATCTTGTGCTCCTCGCAAAATCCCAAAGGGCGTTTCAGGCTGCCGGCAACGAAGAACACGACTTGCCCAGCCAAGCCCCGCAGGTTGATGAGGCTCGTCTTCTTTCTATCGAAGAAGATGAATCTGGGGACCAGTCTGGTGAGGAGTTGGCGAGGGAGTTGGGGATTCCCCAGAAAAAACGTAAGGGTTCAAGAGAGACTTATATGGAACAATCTGCAGACCAAGGCATCGAGGCGCCATTGTACGAAGACGAAGAGAGACTTGCACGCTTGCGCAAAAATGGAAATACGATCATGATGCCAAGCAAAGGCAAAGATATGTCAGAACATACGCAAGGCCCTAATAGCTCTTCTGAGCTTGAAAAGCTTGGCATTCGACACGCTGGTGACTATAGCCATGTTGACGAAGACGCTTTTGAGATTCCAATGGAGTTTGCGAGCGATGTTGATAACAATAGATTCACAGACACTTCCAAAATGGAGCCACTCCGAAAAAGACGGAAAGCCCGACACAGTCCTGAATCGACAGGCGCTGAAATCAACAATTGCGAACAGACTGACGGTATCGGGAAGTCTGACAATCCTGTTGTAGATGCCGTTTCAGAGGCGAGCAAGAAAGTCAATTCCACACAAAGAGAGGCACTGGATTCTCCGAACGGCCGAAGTCAGCAGCATGAGAATAGTCAGAAAACCCACACCATGCTCGCATCAACCCAAAGTAGATATCACCGTGCGGCTGGCAACAAGACTCTGTCTTTCCCGGTCGTTAAAGACCCGCAAGATCCACTTACCATCATGAAGCTCAGCCAAAAGAGCAACTCTCCCACCAAAAGTTCCCAGAAATCCAAAGCCAAATCTGCCTCATTCCCCGTATCCAGCGAGCCGGGTTCGGTCATGTCTAGTCAGCAAAAGAGTGTATCGTTGTTTTCTGCGCAATCGACGAAAACATCGTCTCCGCAAGTGTGGAGATCTTCTTCGCAATTTCATCAAATTTTTGGCATTGACAGTGGAACGAGATTGCTTTGCTTTATACCAGACCCACCATCACAGTCAGACGTAGTGCTCGACTTGCGAAACCCCAGGCTCCCATCTGTAATCTATAAAAACGCTTGCTATAGCAATGATAAGGACGTCCCTGAGCGCGCAAGAGAGTACGCTGGAAAGGAATTCAGAATAGAGAGTGTCACGGTACCGTACTTACCAGACTTCGACCCCACAGGTACCTCGCTTGCCAGTTTTGGGGAGAAGCCTGGTGTTGTTGTTGATAAGATAGTTGAGGAGAAAACATTCCAAAGGCGAAGAAGGAATTGTGGAATAAGAACTTGGCAGGTTGAGCAAGCTCCTCCAACGAGAATGGAAGTCCAGATATGGGCGGATGAAAACAGTGTTGAAGACTTGGGTCCCTGTGGCCAAGATGCATGCAAGAAACCTGGCAGAGCAAAGTCGGATCTGGCACAGATCGATGGCGCGACCCAAAAGAATAGACATGGCTTCAAGTATTCACAAAAGCAGAGATCTACCAGTGTCCAGCATGAAACTCAGTACATGAGTATCATGAGTATGGAGATCCACGTCAACACTAGGGGAAACCTAGTACCCAATCCTGAGCAAGATGAAATTGCTAGCGTTTTCTGGTGTCTTCAGTCTGAGGATGAGGATCTTGAAGTGAATGGCATCAACGAAGGAACTCATGTGGGAATCATAGCATTGTCAGAAGAAGGGTGCTTTGCACACAAATTCTCTCAGCAAACCACGGTCGAAGTTGAAGAAGAAACATCTGAGCTTGACCTAATCAACCGCATGGTTGATATTGTTCGAGCTTACGACCCTGATATATTGACCGGCTATGAAGTTCACAACGGCTCGTGGGGCTACATGATCGAAAGAGCTAGGTGCAAGTATGATTACGACCTCTGTGATGAATTCTCCAGAATGAAATCACAGTCTCACGGTCGATTTGGCAAAGAGGATGACCGATGGGGTTTTAACCATACTTCTACCATAAGGGTGACCGGCAGACATATGATCAATATCTGGCGTGCAATGAGAGGGGAGCTCAATTTGTTGCAATATACAATGGAGAATGTTGTCTTCCAATTGTGTCACCGACGCATACCTCATTTTTCATTCCATGACTTAACTTCCTGGTATACCAGTAGCAAATCAAAGGATCTAAGCAAAGTCATAGATTACTACGTTTCCCGAGTCCAGCTTGATCTCGAAATCCTAGAGCAAAACGAGCTCGTCCCAAGAACAAGCGAACAAGCACGTCTGCTTGGTGTCGACTTCTTCTCTGTATTTTCCAGAGGGTCCCAATTCAAAGTTGAGTCGCTTATGTTCCGCATAGCAAAGCCAGAGAATTTCTTGCTCCCGTCACCTAGTCGGAAGCAGGTTGGTCAGCAAAACGCTTTAGAGTGTCTACCTCTGGTCATGGAACCTCAAAGCGCTTTTTACAGTAGTCCGATGTTGGTCCTTGACTTCCAGTCTTTATATCCAAGTGTGATGATAGCGTACAACTACTGTTACTCTACGTTTCTAGGGAGGGTCGTTGACTGGCGCGGTCAAAATAAGATGGGGTTCACAGACTATCAAAGGGAGCCAAGACTGCTCGAGCTTTTCAAAGATCAGATCAATATCGCACCGAATGGTATCATGTATGCCAAACCAGAGATTCGCAAGTCTCTCCTAGCCAAGATGTTGGGCGAGATCCTAGAGACCCGGGTCATGGTAAAAAGCGGAATGCAGATTGATAAGGATGACAAAACCTTGCAACGGCTTCTCAACAACAGACAATTGGCCTTGAAACTCATCGCAAATGTAACCTACGGCTACACGTCAGCGTCCTTCTCAGGGCGTATGCCTTGCTCGGAAATTGCAGATAGCATAGTCCAGACAGGCCGTGAAACCCTGGAGAAAGCGATCGCACTAATACATTCCGTGGAGCGTTGGGGGGCAGAAGTTGTCTATGGTGATACCGACAGCCTCTTCGTTTATCTCAAAGGCCGGTCCAAAGATGAGGCTTTTGATATCGGCCAGGAGATCGCGAACACCATTACCAAAATGAATCCTCGACCAGTGAAATTGAAGTTCGAAAAGGTCTATCATCCGTGCGTGCTACTTGCGAAGAAGCGATATGTTGGCTTTAAGTACGAAAACAAGATCCAACTTGTCCCGGAGTTCGACGCCAAGGGGATTGAGACCGTACGTCGAGATGGCACTCCAGCAGAGCAAAAGATCGAAGAGAAGGCCTTAAAGATACTCTTCCGTTCCTCAGATCTAAGCCAAGTCAAAGACTACTTTCAGCGACAGTGTACGAAGATTTTGATGGGCAAGGTTTCGATCCAGGATTTCTGCTTTGCGAAGGAGGTGAAACTTGGTACCTACAGTGACAAAGGCCTTCCACCACCTGGAGCGCTCATTAGTACTAGGAGGATGCTTGAAGACCCTCGTGCAGAACCGCAATATGGAGAACGAGTTCCCTACGTGGTCATCACAGGGGCCCCTGGAGCCAGGCTCATCGACCGATGTGTAGCTCCCGACGTGCTCTTACACAATGACAACAATGAATTGGATGCTGAGTATTACATCTCGAAGAATTTAATCCCGCCACTAGAACGCATCTTCAATCTTGTTGGAGCTAACGTGAGGCAATGGTACGACGAAATGCCCAAGTTCCAGCGTATTCGCCGCATCGAAGCAGGTTCTCTGCCTGGAGATAAGGAGATGAGCGAAAAGAAGACGTTGGAGTCGTACATGAAGTCGTCCTCCTGCATCGTCTGTGGCGAGAAGCTCGAGGAAGAGGCGGCAATGTGCACTAGGTGCTTGCATGAACCCGATGCATCGCTGCTAAGCCTACGAACAAGGCTAAATGTTGCAGAGGAGAAGGCCATGGATTTGGAAAAAGTATGTCGCTCGTGCGCAAGTATTGCATGGGGAGAAGATGTGAGATGTGATAGCCGGGATTGCCCTGTTTTCTACACCAGGACGAGGCATATGGCAGGCTTACGAAACACAAAGATAATTTCGCAAAGAGTCATTGAAGTTTTGGAGGAGCTAGGGGCTGGTGTACTGGACTGGTGAGCATTGGGTAACGGCGGCGTTTGCAGTAAAGGTGCTTCAAAGATACCCACAAGTTTGCCTGTTGTTAAGGATTGGGTTTGTGAAAATTAACAATATGTTATGATACCTCCCTTTTCACTTTCCTCGATCATGTCGCTCATTCCTCCGCCTGTAATGGGCCTCAAATCAGCTCAGAAATCCTTCTGGAAGTAGATTGCCTTCAATCTAGACCCAAGAGTGTTTTGAATTAAGTTAGGGATAAATAAGGTGTACTTTACCCAGATGCCTAGCCAGCCTCGCCAGCGACGTGCTGTTGGCCTGGGAATAGGGCGGTGCCTTTTGCGCCACGCGGCGACCGAAAAGTCATCCCTAGGACACGAAAAGTTCTGCCAACAGGCCCAACACCGGCTCGACCGCCTCCAGGCTCGCTCGGCTCGCTAGAAATAAGGTACGGGAAGGGAGGCTAGGGCGTAATAGCGGTCCGGTGCTACTTAGAATATGATACCCAAATCCTCATTGCTAACCACATACTACAATCTGTAGCTTCCTGTAGATCTTCCAAAAGAGTCGAAGACATACCTAGGCTTTTTCTTAAGAGTCAGATCTACCGCCCAAACCCCAAACCCAAGAAACAGAAGCCCCCACATCAAAAGGGTTAGTTCGAGCAAAAGACATAGGCTGTCAGATTCTCAAGCAGCCGCTTGGGGAAAGCACATAACAGCATATCCTTGCAATATAATTGCAATGAGCACTTCCTCTATGAGACACAAAGAGTCGCCCACGACGTGATGGGCCTTTCGATCACTTTCCTTGCTACCTACATCCTCGGTGGTGTGACATTTTTACCCATCATCCTTGCCCTCCTTCTCTTGCATGCCTATCTCACTTTGCCTAAACGAGGCTCAACCTCTGGTGCTGCTGGCTCCTTGGAATCCTCCGCAGACAGTCTCTTTGACACGAATGACGATGGACGGAACATTAAGACCGGCGCGAGCGCTTCAAGTTTTGCAGAGAAGTTCCATCGGAGACACGAGCCAGATGTTGCTGCGGGCTACTTCGCAGTATGCCGAGAGTATGTGCCCGGAGGAATCAACGGGAAGCCACCGGAGCGGACTACGCCAGCTGGGGCGGTAATAGCTACGGAAAGTCCAAGTGTGTATCAAAGCATGTACAGGAGCATATTCGATCGCAAGCAAGGCCCGACTCTGGACTCAGGCAAGAGCAGTGGTAAGCCGATTAAAAGAGCGAGGAATATCTTCTTTGTAGTTCTTAGACATGGGCATCTAATGCTTTACGAGGATTCGGAGCAGATGGAGGTGAAGCATGTTATATCACTCGAACACCACGATATCAGCATCTATGGGGGAGATGAGACCACGTTAATACCGGAAGGAGAATTGTGGATCAAAAAGAACGCTATACGGCTGGCGCAAAAGCCTTCCTTGAAAGATCCTATATTTGTCTCGAAGCCGTTTTTTCTGTTCTCCGAGAACTGCTCGGACAAGGAGGATTTTTACTTCGCCCTTTTACAGAATCAGGAAGTCAGGCCAGATGCGCCAGGTAATCCTCCGAGACCGCAACAGTATGAAAACCAACACATTATCGGGCTGGTGCAAAAATTACATTCATCAGAAGAGCACTTGCAGACAAGATGGATCAACGGGTTGATTGGTAGGCTGTTCCTGGCTCTCTACAAGACCCAAGAGTCTGAGGACTTCATACGTAGGAAGATTACGAAGAAGATCGCGAGAGTTAAGAAGCCGGCTTTCCTTTCGGATATTGTCCTTCGTAAAGTGGACATGGGAGAAAGCGCGCCTCACATCACCAATCCAAGACTTAAAGATCTTACCATCGACGGCGATTGCTGTGTTGAAGCAGACTTCAAGTATAATGGTAATTTCAGACTAGAGATAGCAGCTACGGCCAAGATCGACTTGGGTGCGCGGTTCAAAGCCCGAGAGGTCAACTTGGTACTGGCAGTGGTGATCAAGAAGCTCAATGGGCATGCTTTGGTCAAATTCAAGCCGCCCCCGAGTAATCGGGTCTGGATCTCCTTCGAGACAATGCCGGACATGGAAATGATGATTGAACCTATTGTGAGCTCCAGGCAGATCACATACGGTATCATATTACGCGCGATCGAGAGTAGGATCAGGGAGGTCATGGCAGAAACTATAGTTCTGCCGCATTGGGATGACATGCCTTTTACTGACACAACTCATCAGGACTTCCGAGGAGGTATATGGACAGATCAGGCTGCTAAGGATCGGCTTCCTCCCGAGCACACAAAGATTCCAGACGAAGCACCAGAAGACGAGGCTGAAGCTGAATTGGAGTCCCCTTCGGTCTTGCAAGTTCCGTCTCGACGAAAAGATGAGAAGTTTGCCTTGTCTGATATTCCTTCTCCGGCTCTCTTGCAGACAGTGGCTACCAATTCGACGCCAGCGCTCATAGATAGTGCTAGAGAGAGCATTTCCACTGGGTCACAGAAGCCTACAGAAATTCCAAAGGCTTTACGATCACGGTCATTTGCATCGGCGGCGAATCCATTGCTTAGCATGGACAATGCAAATGTGGATTCTGCACAAACAGAAACGAAGCGCAAGCAGAAGCAGGATGCGACTAGCTCGATGATGGCCATCTCCAATCGATCGCGGCCTACATCGCCGAATGACGAAGACAGCGGTTTTGGTCCCGAGCCGGCCAATACATTGTTCCAGAATAGCAAGAAATCGAGCAGTAGGTCTTCGACCGCCTCTGAATCCAACGATCCCGTGAATTTGCCGGTAAACCGAGACCCTCTCATGGATAGCCGTGGTCAACTATCGCTGCCACCAACTCCTACAAGTACGAGCTCACGTTCCACTATGTCAGCTTTAGGCAACGATACGCCAAAACCTACTGCACTGCAGGCAGACAACCGTACCTCAACAAATTTGGAGAAGCGGCAACCCATAGCAGCCATTGGGGCTGCTACGGCTGCCGCTAAGAACTGGGGCTGGGGGGTGCTCAACCGCAACTTAAACCAAAAACAGCAGCATGAGCAAGATTCAGGTCGTGCTGGATCTCCTAATCATCCGATGGGGCGAGGGCGCCCTCTTCCTCCGCCTGGTCAGCCGTTGCCATTCCCAGAAGGCACTCGTTCGAAGCCAAATAACCCTGCAACTCCCAAAAGAAAGCCCATTGCATCACCGAATTTGGCTCAAAGAAGACAAGATGAGACTAAAACTCGGCTTGATGTTCCGCCTCCGCTTCCAAAGCGGAAAAGGCAAGGCTCGACCTTCACTGACAGCCCTGATGATGAGGGTATTCTTATTGTTAAAGCGCCGCCTGATTCTGGATCTTCTACTCCAGTCGAAGAAAGGCAAGAGGAGCTCTTGAGCAGCGCCGAGTCCGAAAAAGACGACAAAATATCTTCGCGCAGTGCGGATGAAGACATTTCGTCTGACAAAAAGCCTCCTGCTCATACGCAATTGGACTCTGGCACATCGCGGAATGCGTATGAAGAGGATGAGAATACTCTGTCTAGTTGGCAATCGGCGCAGGAGGAGGAAGCTAGATCTAAGGATATGTGGATACAACCTGAGCAGCACTCATGAATGATTATAGCGAGTGAATGTAGAACTAGCGACCCCGGGGTCTTAACAAATGAACATCCATTAAAGCAGCTTTCTTCTAGCATTTGGTTCGCATTATGACTTTGGTTTCGGTCTTCTGGTCAGTCGTTCCTTGCTGCATTACGTTTCATCCCAACGATGGCCCTTTCTTCCAATGATCCTTCTGGGCCTACACAGCCTCGACAGCCTTCTGAAGTGGCACCAGCAGCGCCAAGCCATAAGGCTGACGACGACTCTGAGTTACGGACCTTGAGCTTCCCCAGGTCAGCTCGTACCTCGAGACCTGCATCTTCTCGCAACCTTTACAGGGCCAGAACTTCCATTCTCCTTCGCCCAGCTATGTCGTACGGATATGGGAGTCAAAATACCCGCAATGTGGATCTAGGCAAGTAAGCAACTTCCTGGTGATTAAAAGAATGAGTACGGGAATGCATATTGAACTCCTTCTTAGATCTGAGAGTGATCTTGCAATCAATATCCGCAAAGCAACTAGTATAGGTTTGTCAGATAGTGGACACTTTCTACGTGAAGCCGTGCTAACAAGGCTACCAAGAGGAAACCGCTCCAAAGCGCAAACACGTACGAGCATGTATTGTCTACACATGGGACCACAAGTCTTCGCAGTCCTTTTGGGCTGGTATGAAAGTGTACGTTCATACCCATCAAAGACTTGGACTAAAGAAATGCTGACTGACTTATCTACGATATAGGCAGCCTATCCTGGCGGACGAAGTACAAACATTTAAGGCATTAATTACCGTGCACAAGGTGCTGCAGGAGGGGCATCCGATTGCCGTGAAAGAGGCACAGGCAAACATAAATTGGTTGGAGAGTTTGACGCGAGGTGTCTCTGGCGAAGGCTTACGAGGTATGCACAAGGACCCTACTGGGAATGGACGAAAGACTTTGCGCGGAAGCTCTGCTGTGACGGTAATAGGAAGAGAGCTGACATGCAGGGCAGGATATGGGCCATTGTTACGAGATTACGTTTACTTCCTTCTTGCAAAGCTCGCCTTCCATAGGCAGCACCCCGAATTTAATGGCCTGTTCGAATACGAGGAGTACATCAGTTTAAAGTCGATCAACGATCCCAACGAAGGGTAAATGCTTTTATAGTTTACTCACGACTTTTGCTAACCACGGCAACAGCTATGAGACTATCATGGATCTCATGACCCTTCAAGACCAAATCGATACCTTCCAGAAACTTATTTTTGCCCATTTCAGAGGCGGCGCAAATAACGAGTGTAGAATCTCAGCATTGGTACCTTTAGTGCAAGAAAGCTATGGAATATATAAGTTCATTACCAGCATGTTGCGAGCAATGCATACAAGTACGTTGAAGAAGATGAGGAGTCGTGTACGCAATTTTTTTTGACGTGCTGCAGCTACCGGCGACGACGAAGTGCTTGAACCCTTACGAAACAGATATGATACCCAGCACTATCGGCTCCTGAAATTCTACTACGAGTGCTCCAATCTCCGATATTTAACCAGCCTGATACAAGTGCCCAAGCTACCACCAGAACCTCCCAATTTGTTGGCCGAAGACGAAGATCGACCAGCCTTGCCTCGTCGGCCAACTCGAGAGGTCGAAAAGAAAGAAGAGCCAGCTCCGCCCAGATCTCCTCCGCCAGGCAATGCTCCGGACCCGGAACCAATCAATGAGTTCTGGAAGAACGAGCAGCGACGGCAGCAAGAGGAGTACGATGCAGAGCAACGCAGGCTACAGGACCAATGGAACCAGCAGCAATACCAACAACAGCTTGCGCAGCAACAAGCAGAGCGAGATTTTGAAGAGCAGCGGCGACAGCAAGCTGAACAGCAACGGCTGGCTCAGGAGCAGCTTATGCGTGAGCAGTATCAAGCACAGACGCAAGGGCGAATGGCGGAGCTGGAACGAGAGAACCTCAATGCCCGGGCACAGTACGAACGAGACCAATTGATGCTAGCACAGTATGATCAGAGGATGAAAGATTTAGAAACCCAGCTTAATCAATTGAACAATAACTTCACGCAGCAGAATTCTTCGAAAGATGACCAGATACGAGCCCTTCAGGAGCAAGTCAATACCTGGCGAACAAAATACGAAGCACTTGCTAAGCTTTACTCTCAATTAAGACACGAACATCTAGAGCTACTACAGAAGTTCAAAGGTGTCCAACTGAAAGCAGCATCAGCACAGGAAGCTATTGACAAGCGGGAAAAGCTGGAACGCGAGATCAAGACGAAAAATCTTGAGTTGGCAGACATGATTCGCGAGAGAGATAGAGCTCTTCACGAGAAAGATCGTATGACAGGCGGCAATCGAGAGGAAGTCGAAAAATTGAAACGCGAGCTTCGGTTTGCGCTCGAGAAAGCAGACAACGCCGACAGAGCCAAGGGTTCAGAGCTATCTTCGATGTTAGCGAAGTACAATAGAGAGATGGCTGATCTGGAAGAAGCTTTACGAAACAAGACTCGTGCTTTAGACGATGTCCACTCTAAATTTGGCGAGCGAGACGGCGATTTGGAACAAGAGCTGCGGGCGAAAGAGGAAGAGCTTGAGATCTACAAATCTGGCATGGATCAATCTTTACTCGAGCTGAATGAGCTCAGGATGAATGGTGGTGACACAGACAAGGCACTTGATGATCAGATTGATCAAGTTCTTATTGCAAACATCCAGAAAATCCACGACATCATCGATTCAGTGCTGCAAGCCGGCGTCCAGCGTGTAGACGATGCTCTGTATGAGCTAGACTCTTCCATGCAAGCCGGAAACCAAAATGCATCGGCACCTTACGTTCTCTCGCAGATCGAGAAGGCATCGGCCAGCGCTACCGAGTTCTCAACCGCCTTCAATAACTTCATCGCTGACGGCCCGAACAGCCCGCATGCGGATATCATCCGCACTGTCAATGTCTTCGCTGGTTCAATAGCAGATGTGCTCAGCAATACCAAAGGCCTTACACGCTTTGCAACAGAGGAAAAGAAAGCTGATCAGCTTGTGAATGCAGCTCGACAGTCGGCGCAGTCGACCGTGAAATTTTTTCGAGGTCTCCAGTCGTTCCGTCTTGAGGGTCTCGAAGACACTCAAAGGACAGATGTGGTCATCAACAATAATCACGAAGTCCTGATGAATTTGCAAAAGCTATCGAAACTCGCTGACGCTTTTGCGCCCAGCTCCGGAAAACTCACAAACGCCAAAGGTGACCTCGGTGACCTTGTGGATACGGAGTTGACCAACGCTGCAAAAGCCATTGACGCAGCTGCGGAACGCTTGAACAAGATGATGAAAAAACCGAGAGAGGGGTACAGCACTTACGAGCTTCGTATCCATGATAGTATTCTTCAAGCTGCTATCGCAGTAACGAACGCCATTGCACAGCTGATCAAAGCTGCCACGGCCTCGCAACAAGAGATTGTCAAGGAAGGCAGAGGCTCTTCATCACGTACGGTTTTCTACAAGAAGAACAACCGCTGGACTGAGGGCCTGATTAGTGCGGCTAAGGCCGTTGCTTCCTCCACGAACACACTCATCGAGACGGCCGACGGCGTTCTCAGCCAGCGCAACAGCCCAGAGCAGCTCATCGTTGCCAGCAACGGCGTCGTAGCTTCAACAGCACAACTCGTGGCAGCCAGCAGAGTCAAGGCGACGTTCGGAAGCAGAACACAGGATCGTTTGGAAGAGGCCAGTAAGGCCGTCAGTACTGCGTGTAGGAGCCTGGTCAGGCAGGTGCAAGACATTATCAGCCAGAAAAACAAGGACGAAGGAGAGGATGTGGACTACGGAGCGTTGAGCGGACATGAGTTCAAGGTTAGGGAGATGGAGCAGCAGGTTCGTAATTCATTCCCCATTGTTTTGCTCCGTGTTAGTGCTGTACTGACTCATTGGGTAACGTAGGTTGAGATTCTGCAGCTGGAGAACAACCTAAGCGCGGCCAGACAGAGACTCGGTGAAATGCGGAAGATCTCTTACCAGGAGGACTAGGTTTTTTATGACAATCGAAGGCAGCTTTGCATTGTGCATAGGCATGATGGACCACTGTCTGATAGTCTCAGGCTTGGGCACAGGCACGTATTTGGGGGCTTCTGTACAGTAATGCAGTTCTGCCTAGGCAGAGGAGAATGTATCATACGTCTGGTCGGCAGCGAATTTCCTCGCATAAGCTTGCGTGGAAGAAGAGAGGGTCTGAAGCAGGAACAATGTTTTCAAGCACCTCCATAATACCACCCTCCTTCCATCAACATCGTGAGAATGACATAAAAGCCACACGATGAACAATCAGTAAGTAACGCACCTCAACCAATCAGTGTAAGGATTTTTTGGCAGTCAGCAAGCGCACGAGCATCCTTGTCAATGCATGCCAAGAAAGCATCTTCTCCGCCACGCCGCCGCTAGAAAATACCCAAATTCAACTACGCTTCTTCCATCTGAGCTTTTCATTGGGGGTTTATGAGGTTTTCTATTTGTTTTGTGTTGCTATGTACCGTATGCTGAATTAATGTGCTGCAGGAATACCTGAGGGAACGCTATGTGCTTGGGGGTTGGGGGAAG
>JASZXT010000455.1:4181-21921 GCA_035521555.1 Lecanoromycetidae sp. Uapishka_2 | reverse complement strand
CATTATGTGGAATTCCCAGGGGGTGGGTGGGTGTTCGCATTTTATGGCGATCATTTGGTCTTCCTCGCCGGTTGGGTCTTCTTCTGTTGCGAGGTAAACGGGTGCGAAGGCTCCTTTGCCTAATTCACGCTTGATGGTGTAAATTTTGGAGGAGGCTTGAGGGAAGCGCAGAGTTGGTGGCATTGATAAACTTGTCGTGGTTTTGTCGGAGCTGTTTTTCTTGGTGAGCGCTTTGATGAATTTGCGGATTTCGGGGGCCTTGTTGCAGTTCAGAGGTCGGTAGTCGTGGTATCCCGGATATGAAGAAAGAGGTGGCTGCACGTTTTCTAGGATGATTTGACGTATGGAATCGTCGACTGGATTGCACTGAGCGTCTTTTACGATGGGACCTTCCAAGGCCTTCTTTGGTACAGAATTCAAGTTCGACTTTGCAATCTTCAACTTGGGAACTCGCGGTGGCGAAGCCTCATTGACAATTTCTTGGAATGGACTACTCAAGAGCTCTTCGTCGATTTGTGGCGTGATATGGCCATTTTTATCGTGCCGTGAAGGCGTCTTCGAGTTGAAGTAGTCTTTTTCTTCTCGTATCGTCAGAGCACCCATTGAAGACTCGGTCTTTTCAACGATAGGGGTCATGAAAGGGAGGCGGTTCTGTGATATCTGAGAAGCATCCCGATACGGACGAGTTGGCGGCTCGTAATCCTCGGGAGGTATTGGAACATATCTAGGTCGGTTCAATTCGTTCTCACACTCGGGCGATACTGGCGTGACCAAAGCTATGTCTTCATCTTGCTCTACGTCTACAGGTGCAGCGTCTTCAAGAACAACAAAGCCTTGATCCTCGGTTCCATTGGTGGCGTTTTCGTTGTCAATCAAATCTGCGTCGAGCTTTGGGACATGCTTGCTTGTTGTAAAGTCGGACCAGGGACTCACACTTCTAGCTGCAGCACTGATATTCACAAGCTCAGGGTTGCTCTTGAGATCTGCCTCCGTATCACCAAATTCGCTGGTCGCGCCTGATATCCTGCCAGTACCAGTGCTTTCCCCTGCACTAGTATAATCGTCATCCTCGTAATCGCTCTCACCGGCACTATCAGCTGGACCGGCCATTGGGTCCACATTTCTAAGGGGCTGATTGAAAATGTTCAAAATATCATCTGTAGCGGCTTTGGTGTGGAGTGTCATAGTAGGCTCTGCAGAATTCTTCCGCCTCAACTTTGGTCCTGTAGGCGATTGCAGGTTTGTTTTGACTACAAGCACGTAAGCTTTCATGGAAAGGATGATTCGAGGTATGACACATACTCGTTTGGGTGTCGCCTTTCACCTCCTTGGTCTTCATCTTCTTTGATCGCCCGGCTTTAGCCTCTCGGCCTATATCTACTGCAATCGTAGCATCGAATGGTATGTTTGAAGTTTCGTGGGAATCGGGCTGGCTTTGTGTATCTTGAGTTGTACCAGCATCCTCTTTTGCTGCTTCGGCCGCTCCAGGTATTGATTCGATGTGTGAAGAAGTCCGAGAGTCTATTCTAATTCGTGAAAAAGCCCGAGAGTCTATCCTTATTCGTGAAGAAGTCTGAGATTCTATAATTATTCGCTGTTTGCTCTTAGCGGCCCAATCTCGAACAGTCCATCCTCTTGACTTCGCCCTCAATTCTTCAAAACTCAACTCTTCGCTGGGGTCATTCTCATTAGGGTAAACTGCTTCTAAGTCCACATAGACGCGTTCAACCTTTCCAGTCTTAGCGTTCCTAGTTTGCTGCTGGTCTGCATGTCTTGATGGCGGTTTGGGTTCATTTTCATTGGGTATCTGAGAAAGCGACTATAATACAAAGCGCCAAAGAAGCATGTCATCAGTCCTGCAATCGTAAATATGTGCAGGAAAGCGTATGGGAAGGACAACATACCTCATCCTTGAAAATAGCCATTTTAGGTACTCCTCCAACCTTTTTTCCTGCCTTTAAAGTCTCCCCTGTCCAAGGCCGAGCCTCAATCATGTTCTCTTTCTTTCTGTCCGCTATGGTGCCTATACTGTCCCAGCCCTTGGCGCCTTCACCAAAAGTTGTCTTGGAGCTTGAAGCCGGTGCATCTGCATCACTGAAGATAGCAAGCTTCTGTCTTCCGCCTCGTGTTGATGACAACCCACCTATACCATTTGAAGGTCGTGGGGCTTGAGGGTCTGCAGACTGGGGAGTTGACACAGCGAACGGGTCCATCTTCGTCACCAGTGCTGGCCGTACTGTTGGTAGAGCAGGCGATGACGGTTCGTCTCCATTCTGCGCACGCGACTCGTATCTGTGCTGGAACTCCCCAAACTTTCGTACTAATCGCTCCGCAGGTCGTGCTTCCCGCTCAATGCCCAATTTGTAAACTTCATCTGCCTGATTCCATCGTCCGGCTCCCTCAAGCCAAGCCGCAAACTCTTCATAAAACAAAGCCAGGCCTTCTCCAATATTGTGCCTGGCCAGGTATGCGAATGTCTCTCGAGGAGCGTCGGAGAAGAAGCGAATATAGTTTAGCCATAATTTAAGATATCGTGGATCATTCTTGTAGTGGGTCGCTGACTGGAAAGCCTTCGTCGCGCGCTCGAGAAGCGGTCGCAGCTGCGATTCTGTGGTGGCCTGTGCTGAGGGGTATGCGCTGAATGTCCATCTCACATAGCGGTCATAAATGTCTAGTGGGTCGTCCGAGTCTCCTATGGCAATGAGCTCGAGCTCATACTCTTCCCGAATTGCATCGTTGAGGTTCCTTGTATCTCCTGGTGTGGGTCCCGAGGGGCGTTTTGATGTGGGAGCGAACGTCGAAGCGAGCGCTTTTGCAGATCGACCACCGGGAAGCGATTGGATATTCTCTTTGTGAGACTCTATGATGTCAAAGTTGATGAGGGCGTCCATTGTAGCCGAACCTGCCTATGTCTGGAAAATTGCGAATACTTCCCAGGTCTTTGATTCTGAGCTCAAAATACTAATATTGATTAGGCGTTGTTGACACGGCAACACTAGTGCAAAAACGGCTTCCAGCTCAACTTACTCTACTAGCCCTCTCGCCCTCCTCCTTTATCCTCGAACCCGATCAGCCCTTTTGCTCTTGTCCGTTCGTTATTGAGCCTCTGAAAATTCTTGTCTTCCAATACTCAACGATGTTAAATATCATGCCAAGCATGCCTCGGTCAAGCACTATCCAAGTAAGGCATCAATGAATTGTCAGTGGCACATTATATTAGAACCAATTTGATTTGCATGAACCCTCGGATTGAGAAGCGATTTGAATTTGCTGGCTTCCGTCGGAGTTCCACAAGAACTGGAAAATTATATGTACAAGTGGAGAAGTCGTAAAACGAAATCCAAAACTGCGTTCTATTCCCTTGTTCAAGCACACTTTAGAGTCACGACAATCGTACAACCCAACCACGCACGAGCAAGGAATTGATTTCTCATGGGCGTCAGGCCGGTTTGTTGCTCACAAAAACCCCATTGGCACGTAAAATGCCTGCTATCTTGGCGGCTCGACTGCAACTTGCATCGACAAGGAAGGCGGCCTCAGTCGCAGCATTGTCGCCTACAAAGTCGTTGTCTCGGTTCCAGAACTCAATAATGACAGCAAAATCTGAGGGCTCAAGTAAATTTTTTTTTGCAGATCTCAATCAGTGATTTATACATTATCTCTATGGGGTGACAAAGTACTGCTGTGCCAAAATGAAATCAGCTGGGACGTGCGTCTATAGATAGCATTGGAGAAAGGTAGTGAAACGGCACAGACGATAAGGACTCTCTTGTTGAACGCTACATTTGGGAACATGAATTTCCAAGAATCTATCCACAGTCTCTTTTGCTAATGCGAACGAAAATCAAAAGTTCAAGATGACGCTCCAAGACCGTGTATTGATGTCTGTTGCCTTCGCGACGATCCTTTTCATGGCCTTTGTCAGATTTCTATAAAATTCTATAGGGCGAGGAGAAATTTTTTCAGCGCAGGAAGAAAGAGCTAAATCAACTCCCTTACACACTCGCTGTGACCAAAGAAACTCTGCAGCTGTACCCCGCTGTCTCGAGTACCTGCGCTGGTGAGCCCGATATCAACGTGATAGACGACACAGATCGCCGCTCTCCAGCAAATGAGTTCCTGGTTTGGTCTAACTCCCAAATCATTCATCGTGATCCAATCTACTGGAGTCGACCCGATGACTTCATACCCGAGCGATGGCTTGTAACGCCGGGGGGTGAATTGTATT
This sequence comes from Lecanoromycetidae sp. Uapishka_2, assembly GCA_035521555.1. Lineage (NCBI taxonomy): Eukaryota > Fungi > Ascomycota > Lecanoromycetes > Lecanoromycetidae sp. Uapishka_2. The sequence continues at coordinate 17,693 of JASZXT010000455.1, read as the reverse complement.
CGATCAAGGGAGCATGGCGGTTGTTTGAACATGGGCCTCGAAACTGCGTTGGGCAGGAGCTGGCAATGATGGAGATGAAGGTCATCATATTCATGACAGTGCGAAGATTTGAGCTTAGCCTTGCATATGAGGAGTTGGATCATTTAAAAGGGACTAAAGGAATAAGGACAGTGCATGGGGAGAGGGGCTATCAGATCCAACGTTCACAGCCTAGTGATTTTCCTGTCCGAGTAGCTGCGATGAAAATCTCATCTTCGGCTTGACTATCTTTCAAGTACGACTGTCTTTGAAGCTAGATGCTTGCAATATCATTATACCCCAGCTTGTCATTTTGGAAATGAACCGGTGGCTCATATTGCATGCGAAGTCAAGATGTTCGATGGAAAATGCTGCCGAGAAGTGCGTATCCCCTCCTAACCTCCGAGTTGAGAGACCACAGATGTAAAGGAAATCTGGGAAGCTCTATCTATCTTCCTCATCATGTTGTATTAATGACCATCATGGAGGATTAGCAGAAAGCATTGAATGTTCATCGTTGCATATATTCAGGATGATAGGCCGTGCCTCGTCTAATATGTACGCGCCTACTTATGGCTCTAGACTCTGATTTGAATCTATACAGTGTCGCATAGCTATCAGTTGGGAAGCCTTGCTTTCAAGTGGACAACAGTCATCAAGAGACCCCGTCATGCCGAAAACCTTCATGCAAAAAGCCAGCAATGAGATCATTGACCATCGATTGTGGATCGCCGCCAATACCTGGCTACTCGTACTCCAGCCAGAAATATGAGTCTCGTGCTACGCGTGGATCTTTGAAACCGTTATAGAGCCCACATATGACGGCTTCAGTTACATCCCTCGAGAATTCCTCCAGATTGGCGACTTTCTTTAATTCTTTCTGATAAGGGCTAGGTGCTAATGACGATTCGTAGAGAAATTCGTCCAATGCCCACCTTCGCAACCTGGAGCTTGGTACTGTATGTTGATAGATCGTGGAAATCATTTCCGGGATGAGGTATCGTTTCTCGCCTTTGTCAAGCAGCTGAGACATCAATTTGTCACAGAAGTTGTAACAACAAAGTTTGTCCCCAAGTATCCAAGCCTGTACGCAAGAAAGAGGGTCATCGATGTTGATGTCTCCTAAATATAGCCACTTTACAAACGCTCCGAAACTCGCCTTGGTTTCGTCCGGCAAGTCAATCGAATTTTTTCTGGCCTCTGCGAAAGATCCGTCGAGCGCCGCAGCGAAAAAGGGTGAGTGGTAGGTCAACAAGGCCTTAGGCAGTGCATAGACAGTTTCTCCTTGCCCAACGTTGATAACGATGGGGTTAGGTCCTTCAAGCCTGCATGAGTCGTGCTTAGTTTGACATTGCCAAACGAATTCAGAGATGAAGGTATCACTTACAGACTTAGGCCAATATCGCTACGAATTCCATCGGCTATGCGCGGTGTTGAGATTTTCCCACTCATTATGACTTTTGTCCAAAAGCCTTCTGGTGTCTCTCAGAAGATAGCCAAGTTGCTGCTCAGTATGAGTCCACTGTTCACTGGAACAATTAAGTTATGATCATAGAGAGAAATCAAATCTGTCACAAACTTCGGTGAGTGTCACGGGAGCTCGAACATCTCAATCATTACACCCAACAAGAAATTTCCCTTTTGTCTTAAGTCTTGTGAATCGGGCCAATGCTGCTCAACACCAGAGTAATGTATTTTGTATTGCTTTCGAGTACCGAGGCAAAGTGTTGCGCATAACATCAAGAGAATAGTAATAGACTGCTGAATCTATGCCTGATCTAGGTAAGAAGTGAAGTGAAAAGGTGAAGTGACGTGTCGGGGTGGGTATTGTGCAACACAACACCACGGAGCTGGGGATATAACCTAGCCACTCCATATTTCACTTCTACCACGAAGACACTGTTCCTTAACGATGTATCCTTTGACTATGACAACTTCGACCGATACGCCCATGGCGGCAGCCACGCCTACGAGACATTGGAAGGGATTAGAGACTTCGGAGGATATGCAATTGTGAGTACTGCGCTTCCGTATCTTGGCCTTTACCTAAGCTGACTATACGATTAGGCTGCAAGATTGCGAGTCAATAACAGTCACGGTTGGCTCGCCTACTAAGACTAGTAAGACATGGCTGTTACCATCAAAATTGCTCACTAGCCAATCAACCTTTTTCGCGGCAGCCTTGAGAGGTGGCTTCGTTGAGTCGACGTCCCGCTTGGTCGAACTGCCAGAGGAGGATCCTGACACGTTCGAGTGTTGGGTGATGTGGCTGTACACCGGGAGATTAAGCAAGAGAGACAGATTTCCCTATATTGATGCTTGGATCTGTGGAGACAAGCTCGGATGCCAGGCATATCAAGATACAGCAATGCTTCTTTTGCTAACACTTTTGGCGTTGGCATATTGTATCACAGTCGAAGATATACGCGAAGCATATGCGGGTTCAGTAGCAGGTTCAAAGCTCCGAAAATTCGTCGTTGACCAGTTTCGGTGGGATGTGCGCAAGGACAAGATTACGGGTGATGAGTACCCTGACTACGCTGAGGCGGCAAAGGACATACAAGACTTTTCAGTGGATTGCTTCATTTCATCGATGGAAAGAGCCGAGGATGATCTAACAAAGCCCACGGAGCAGAAGGAAGTATATCTTTTCAACCCAACAAGTGCGCTGCTCGGGGAGGATGACTGAGCTGCGAGATAAGGGAAATTGTCTTTAGCTGGACAGATTGGCGGACCAAGCATATGAATGAAGCATGCATCTCAACTGCATCAAACTCTTTTATCAATGTTCTCGTGCATTCCAAACTGAGCTCGCCTCAATCTGGTCTGCAGTCCGTTCATTGTCCGTTGGACCAAAGCTTAAATAGCATGAAGGAGGAGTTAGACTTGATGCGTACAGTTTCAGCTTCATATAAGAGGCATTACATAGGTATACTTGGCTGTAGATGAGTGTTTGAGCCATGTCTGAAAAGAGAGCCACACCTGAGGTGAGATTGGGCTCTGTGGAGGTTTTCATAGCTTACTTCCTTGCCTGAGCGCACCAGTTCTGCCAATCCGTAAAGAAAGAAGTCCTCACTTTACAACTCGATTCGAAAAGTGTCTTCTCTTGCGTGGCCCCATAGATCTTCACAACTCGTCTCAAGCACTCCCTGTCATGAGCAACGAGTACCCTGACAAGTAGTAAGCTTGCTTGACTGCACGAGGTAGCATGTGCATTCGAACCCTCCCTCGTAGCCTCCGCGTGAAATGCTTCCAGAAGACCAAAAATAGCATCAACATTTTGAATACCGGGGACACCATCTCCTTTGCAGACGCGAGCGTATTCTCTAACAACACTGCATGCTTTAGTAGATACCAAAGGACTTGTGGTCTTTCTTGCGAGCGTTAGTATGGGAAGTAGAACGCTCAATGCTAGGGTATTGCCGTGCTGTTGCTTGACATAGATCTCTAACAGCTCCAATACTCGGCACTTGAAGTTGACAACCGTCGCTTTTGCATCCTTTTTCTCGGTCTTCTTACTGGTGGCTTTCTTCCTCTCCTTGAAGACGTTCTCAAGATGCTCATCCAGTGCCTCCATCTCTTCGTCATCCATGTCTTCATCCGAAGAGCTAGTGTCCTCTGCATTCAGGTCTGCGTTACCAGGCCGAGTTCCTAGGGCTTGGGCTAGCTTTGCGTCAAATGCAGTCAGCTCTTCATCGGGCCCATCTGAATCGTCTGCGCTGTCCGACGTATGGTCTGCACCATTGTCTTCAGAGCTAGATTTGGCTGAGGAGCTGGTAGATCCGGCGTCTGCTGTATCAACTTCTTCCACATCAGACGCTAGGCTGGCGTCCTCCATTTCTTCATCTTGATCGAATATCTCTGCTTGACCAGATAGATTTTCCTTTGTTTCCAGGACCTATCGCTATTAGTTGGGACGTGTTTGCAGGAGACGACGCCACGTACCCTGATCATCGATTGTAGACCATATTCGGCCATCTCGGAAGCGCACGCCGTAAAGACTTGTTGCGTCAATCGGCGGAAGAGCTGAGAAGGCTTCGATGCAAAGCTCAGCAAGATCTCTGCCAGAGCCGCGGAGCCCTTGTCAAACTCTTTGCTGCCATTCAGCCCCTCAAAACAATTGTTGAGCTCTTCGAGCATGTTCAATGCATCGGCATCATTATTGTATACTTGCAGCAATGTCAAGGAATACAACAGCTTGATCGAATTGAAGTATTTCGCAACGGAGGGACTTGACGAAGTAGCCCCAATCTTCAAATTTGCATCTTCGAGGATCTTCCTAGCTGATCTGGTTACAAGACGTATAGTGTCATCCACTTCTAGCAGAGACTTCCCCATTTGGAAGTCTTCTTCCCAGGTCCCAAGTGCACTCACGATGTGATAAGCCAAGTGGGAAGGATTAGCCATCTTGGCCAACGAATGAGCCAGACATGACGATATTCGCAATCTAAACATCTCACGGGAAGATTGAACGACTGCGGGATCAGCTTTGCTATCATGCTGATTGGGAAGCTCATCCAAATCGAAATATGCGCATTTTGCGAAAAGCAGAATGATCCTCTGGGTAAAGACTAAGGATGCTTCGCTATTGATTTGCTCGACTTGCGTATTCCGTAAAGCGAACAAAAGCTGGTCCGCAGCTACTTGCCTCCGAGATGCTGCATCTCTAACATCCTGTACACCAGGGCGCAGGATCAAATTTTCATACACGGGGAACACCTGGTTGAGGGATGAGATACTACTCTGCGACAGCAGCGATTGGACTGTCTTGGTTTTAGTAAGTTTGTCAAAGTTGATATCACCGAATGGGTCGCTCATAAGAGCTTCCAATATCATTCTTGTAGCATGCGGATCAGAGTGAGCCCTGGCAAGCATGATCTTTGTGGCTTTCTCTGCTGCTAAATGCAGAAAACGCTCATGGCCGGCAAGCTGGTTCCTGAGACACCGCATGAAGTTTGAGGTAAATATGCTGGATAGCGCATTATCTGGGCAGTCTTTGACTGCTTGTTGAAATAGTAAGAAGCCCCAGTACTTACGCTCAAGTGATGACGATTGCGCAAATAGTGTATCTAAGATCTCTCAGTGTTCTAGTAGAATTGAGGACGTACTCGACAGGAGCTTCAACCGGGCACTTACTGTCAACGCAGACCAGCCAGAAGTCTGCTACAGCGATGCGTTTGCTAGATTTCGGTTTCTTCTGAAGGGCTGGAACAGGTGTGGCGAGCATGTAAGCAAGAGCTACTTCCCAAGCGAAATGCAGCTTGTTAGTCCAAGTGCCTTTCTGTTGCACTTTCGTTTGTGTTTCGTTTTGAGCAACGTCGCTTTCTACAGTCTCGTTCAATATTCCAGCCAACTTCGACAATTCTTTTCGATTAAACGGATCTTCATGATGCCATATGCCGTGCGGGAACTCAACATGAGGGCAGTTCGACTTGATTGCGATCCAAATAGCCACACCTTCAGGAGTTCTGGCGAGACCGTTCGCTTGAAGCTTGTCAATGATCGACTGAGCGAAGTAAGAATCACGATCTTGCAAGGTTGCTATCGCATTAAATAAGATGAATCCACTCTCCTCTCGAAGCCATGGCTTTTTCCTGGCTAAATCATAGATGATATCTAAAGTTAAGCTCCAAATGTCGGTACTGACAACAGAGTGAAACAGGATGCCGGATTTGATGATTGCCTCTGTACCGAACAGGCGCCCGAACTGATGATCACGCTCCTCCTACAGGTGCTTGCGTAAGCGTCAGGCATCCATGGATTGAGTATCAGAACATACTTGACCAGAAACGTTACCCTGAACATGTGTCTGCGTCTTTAGAGTCTCAATTAGCTCGCGGATGGTCTGCAATCCAGGCAGACTCTTCGCATCTGGGCCATATAATTCAGCCAGAGACTCCGTAAGTGCTATCGAGAAGCCCAGCCGCGCAGCTTTTCGACCACTACATAATCCTCTGATAAGTCGCCTGAGCACTTCATTTTGCTGCTCTCCTGACGCGGCATCTGCCGAGATAATTTTCGAAAGAAGAGTGTGTGCGGCTTTGAAGCGTACTTTTTCGTCTACATTGGCGAGATCCTCGTAGATCTCGATGAGCTGCGTATCAATTAGAGGTTGCTCCCGGCGCCTCTTCTTGGACATTGCGGCCATCATGACCGTAGATTTCTGAGTGGAAAGCAATTTTACCTACGACTTACTACGTAAGCGAATTAGGAGCGATGTCTTGGCGTGAATGACTAAGCATCTTTATAATTGGCCGGAAGGCTGTCAAACCTCGAGTCCTCGGTAACTTAGGAAACCCTATCACATTTCATGGCAGGACTTTACGAAGTGTTGATCTTTTTCACGTTTGGAGGAGTAAAATCATTGCTCGGCATTGCCGTCTATTTGTCTAACATATCTGCTATCAGGAGATGGTTGCATTGAGTATCGGCTGACCAGACCCAATGGAGAGCCTTTTCCTCAGGAGAATCAGGCCCACCTTTATATTATCTACATATATGTCCATATCCCATTCTCTAAAATCATGCTCTTCTAGCATGTACCCAGGAGTCTGTGCCAGTGCTCTCATAAGCCATTCAGCCTGGGAGTAAGGGGGATTCCTCATAGTCCGTGGTGGGTCATTAACATCTACCGTGGACATATCGACGCCTGCAGATCTGATATATGTACTGTCGTTGGCAATGCGGACTGTCCGCTTGTAGTCGGCTGAATCGCGCAGCATGTCGAGTGTGGCGTAAAAGATGTCGTATATGGTCAAGATCGATCCAGTGAGAGTGAACTCGACTCTCAATTGCACGTCATTCGCGACGCTAGTAGAATTAGCGTTGGTGGTATTGCCTTCTGGAGTATAGTCGACGAGTGCTAATGACTTGTTGAGAAGCCCCTTATTCTCGTTATTCAGATTAGCACTAAAAATTGTACTTAAGGAGTCTGGTGATATGGATGCAGCTCCCCCAGTAGCCTTGTATTGAATAGTGCCGACTCCGTGGCCTCGGTACGAGATCATGACTATTGCCTCTGTGAACTTGATGTTCTTGATCATGAGAGCAATAGCAATGTTGGGCCCCTAAACGATGTATTTCCGTGGCATCATATCTCCTGCTCCATCTGGGTATACTGAAATCTCTACCTGGGGGTTATTAGTCATGCATGAACACAGTGGCTGGCATAACCCCTGGGAAGTCTTCAACGCTAACTCAAGAGCTGCATCCATGGAATGCATGAGGCATGCCAAGGGTGCAAGCTGAGCTTGACCGAAGAAGGGCTTAAGACCAGAATCTGGGTCGACTGCTCCCAGATAGGTGAGATTTGAAATGGAGTCATTGAAGTGGGGACGAATGGTGTTCAGAAACAATTCATTTGCTAAATCGATACTCGGAGACGAAGGTATATCAAGGGAAAGGGCATGCATTGGGGTTATACCAATCGAGAACGGGAGACAAATGAGAATCCGGCCACGATAGCACTTCATGGTGAGAGCGTCCTGCTGTAGAGTTCTAGATGAGAGAGAACAGGCGAAGAATCCCACCTTGACTTGGAGACGGGCGTTGCTTTTGTATGTTGGCGCGTCGTACTAACACTCGAGCGAGCAGGCATATTGGAATCCAAGATACCGAGTGAAGAGCGGCGTCGGCAGATCGGCAAATTGGATCGCCAAGTAGGGAGAATTGCCTGCCATATCCTCGACACCCGGCAATGAGCATTGTGCAAGTCAGATTTGCCTTCTTTTGAATGTATCATACATTGAACGCTTGCAGAACTGACCTTCCCCCAGCTTTCTGCTTGTTGATTTGGGCATGAGCCTTGTGAACGCGTCGGTGCGACAAGAATCTTTAAATCCTTTTGCAAGGATAGAAGCAATGAATTAGTTAAAGCATTTTGGGCAAGACCTGTCGAGAATGAAGGCCTTATGTGTATTGCGAAGGAAGAGAGACACTGAAGGCGGGTTGTTTTGATAACCCAACAGCAACACACAATGAAAAGAACGAGGTCATCTTTAGAGCGATAGACTGTAATAAGTATCAAGTTGATACGATGATTCCGAAGGCTCAAGAGGATTCGACATTTTCTCCAATTTCAAACCCCACAGATGCAGATAAGTCGAACGCCGGCCGGAAACGGTGGGTTGGTCCGTACATGAGAACACCCTTTGAGTATCTAGGGGGGTAACGTCTTCAGAATCCTTCATGATCCCCAGGTCTCATGCTGCAAAAGAAGGTAAAAGGCTGTCATCAATGAAAATGCAGTATACGAGTAGTGTTCTGGATCTCTTACGGAGTAAGACCTGTGCCAAGCAAATACTTACCGATGAGCAGTCACGTGATTTCGAGCTAATATCGCGTCGCTGTAGTAATCCCGGATTGTTTACTTTTCCCAAGACGCGTCTAATTAGCAAAATCCTGTTTTCATCTTTCGCGATAGCCCGCTGGCTTTGATAACTTCGGAACTCCCTCCTTAAGCTTGCACTAAGTTACCCTTCCAGTATCGTCTACGACATCACAGGCGTTGCAGCTTTTCCTTCCAAGATCAGCATTTTTGATGTTTCAGGCGCCTCCAAGAACCGAGAAAAGCCGTTAAACCGACCCACTTCTGTCTTCACCAGATCATCTCGTTGACGAATCAGGGAGGCTGAGCGGTTCTGTTACCCAGCAACAAGAATGTGGGTCTTCAAGGAGTCGCTCCGAATGGAAGACGGTCGAGGCTAAGCCTTACACCTTTCCTCCTCCGGAAACCAAGTGCGGAAACTTGAGATTGCGTGACAGCAAATGACGAGAGATAAGCTCAGCCTCTAGCCATGATGCGTTGGCGCTGGCTGAGCTAGGGTTCGGTGCTTCTGTCTCTGAGCCGAGTCTGCGTTGCAACATACGAAGACAGAAAGATCAAGAAGGTCTGGGCTCATAGATTGGTCAAAGCCGTATACAATCCTCTTTGTTTGGGATTTCTCGAGGTGAGACTTCACTGAGTCTGTGCCTCAACAACGCCCTAACAGAATCCTCCGCTGGGAGGCCTGACAACCGGGCAGTGAGCTGTTGGATGACCGGAATAACAGCCTTGCTTTCGTGCTAGACGAATTGGGATGTGTAAGCCTCAAGTGCGAGCCAATAGTACGAAGGAAAGCAAGCACTCGACTCGCTTCCAGCCGCCATACAGGCAAGAATCTTGATTGACCAAGCCAGGGTGCGAGGAGGGTGCCAGAGAGACCCCAAAATGCCCAGAGATCAAATTTGCATTCACCTCAATGCTTGCCTCAGCTCCCAAATTGACAGCAGTAAACAGAGCTCTCATGAGCAAGGATATAGTTCAGCGGCTACTCTGTAGATATAGATAGACTGTAATCTCCAATTGGCTCAGACTTTGATCCTGTAAATCGCTTCTCATTAACTTCCTCAATGATAGTCATGAGAAACCCAAATCCTTGCCGCTTAAATACCCCACTAACAGGGCAGTTGTCCCCAACGACCGAAGTTACCGCTTGAGCTCCCCTCAGCTTCAAGCATCTCTCATCATCCTTACCTCTATTTGCTCTCTCAACTTCTCCTCTACAAAGGCAGTTCCGTGTGGTTTATACCTCCAGATGGGACGTGGCCGATTTCCTTTCTCGTACTAACCCACAGTATCCCCCGGACCTCCTACCTCGTTATCCCCTCGAAGCATGAATTCCATAGAACAGCTTACCTTGCGACCAATTGCTTAATAGGAACTTGCATCTTCAAGAGCTGAGGGCGGGCCTTACATATTACAACGATTAGAACAACGAGCCCTGAATATTGGGATTTGGGTTCTGGAGGGCCGATTGCTTGATTGGCTTGTCGGTTTTCGACGTTTATACATAAGCAAGAGACATGGAGCGTTCCTCGCCATTAGCTGCCATGCAGCCCCCATCCCTTCCTTTCGGACACTGGGGTTGTCGGGGTGAAGCACAATCGATATACTCGGAGTACAATGGTCACAGTGGGCAGTCAGTGGGACGACTGGACTTCAACCCATCTGCGTTCAACTTCAAAGACCTCAGCATGGCAAAACCATCTACGGACTACTTCAGTCTCAAGCCTGTACGAGGTTCATCTCCGACTGCAAGTCTGGCGGCCGACTTGTCCCAAAATTTTCACATTGACCATAGGTAACATTATGCAACGCACCACAATCATGAAAGAGTCATTCTAATATGCCTAGCCCCCAATTGCCAACTCCTCGTCGATCGCTGTTCTCTGCGAGCCTCTTTGGAACGCTCAATGGCCGGGGTATGGATCTTATCCTAGATTGCTCGGTGCTCAACTAATTGCAAGCAGAGAGTGCCACTACACCGCCGTTGCCCTCCTCGTCACCTGGACCAGGTAATTACTCGATGGACATGTCCCCCCTTCCCCACAAAGCACCCTTTTTTGCGCCAACCTACGCTGAGCCAACGCCACAAGCAACACCATTGGAAGAGGACAAGCCGACAATGATGGAGGACATGCAAGACTCGGTAATGGAAGGTCTACAACAGCCAGCACCGCAAGGGTGAGTGAGATTGCAAATAGAAATCTGCATTGCGGACTAAATTGACGTATCCTCCAGGCGTCGAAGACCCTCTTTGATGCGGCCATCACTGTCTAGGACAAAGGGATTCACGACATCAGCTGTCTCGCTGAAGTCTGTTCGAGTAGAATGCCCGCCTTTCAGATTCGGCCATGGCCCTTCTTTGCCCCCGGCGTCGTTGATGTCCGCCGAAGAGTGCTTTGCGTCCTCTCCGCAGGGCGAGAGGCGTCCACAATCAGCACATTCGCCAGTGCCTCTCCCAATGGGCCCCCCACGATTCAAGCAGTCTTTGTCGGGACTTGCTGGAACGCTGCGCGCTGCTGGCTCCCCCATTGTCGGCCACGTCCGCAAGCCGTCTAACCCAATGCACCGCCCACGAAAACAATTCCGCCGTTCCCTTAGCATGTTCGAACACCCAGGGGATGTAATGAACAAGGAAAAGACTTCATTCGCAGCGGCAGGTCTGGACTCGATAATGGACATTGACGACGCCCCTAGGTTGCAGTTACCGCACTTCAACTCGGATGAAGAGAGCCTGCCCCGGATAACGAAAGATACAATGATTGATATCCTGGATGGTAAATTTTCACAGTGCTACGACCGGTCCATCATAATCGATTGTCGTTTCGAGTATGAGTATGAAGGAGGTCATATCGAGTCAGCGATCAATGTTAACGACAAGGAACGCCTTGCAACGCAGCTTTTTGAAAATCTACCAGCAGAAAGTACATTACTAATCTTGCACTGCGAGTATTCGGCGCACCGAGCGCCTCTTATGTATGTTTCATTCGCAAATGACTAAGACGCTGCTAATCGAAGATAGGGCGAAACATCTCCGCCAAAAGGACCGTGCATGCAATGCTCACCAATATCCAAAGCTGACCTATCCGGAGGTTTATATCCTTGATGGAGGCTACAGCTCTTTCTTCAGAGACCACAAATATCGATGCTACCCCCAGAACTACGTCGAAATGGATGACAAAGCACATGCAAACGCCTGTGAACGTGGCCTGGGACGCATCAAGCAACAACGTGCAAAACTCAGTAGAGCACAAACCTTCGCTTTTGGACAGCATGGAAAACACATCGATGACAGTCCCACAGCGTCTGGTCGCCAAAGCACATCTCTTATGAGCGGCATGGATATCGCCGTTGACGATGGGATCCTGTCGCGGCGGATGCAATCCAGGCGGATGGTGTCATTTTGACAGTAAATGCCACCTCGCTATTGCTTGCGCTAAAATCTGTCTTGCCTCATGTTTCTATTGCTCGCTTGCCAGAATTGTCCCTTTGCATCATCTGGAGTCATTGAAGCCTTGGAGCGTGGGATCGTGACCCATCTTTTGGAAATCTGGACCAAACTTACATTGCGTCTTCGTCAAGCTTTCCGCTTCGACGCTGCACACCTACCATTTGGCCCCGGTGGCATCACCTATCCGAATCTCCATTACTACCTTACGGTGTCGCTTCGATGCATTTGCCAATCCTCCTTGTCGTGTGTGGCATGAAGTATTTCTCTAGCATGCAACTATCCTTCTATCACCAGAGATTCATTGAGCCTACGCATGAGGCCAGTGTCCTCGACATCCTAGCCAGACCTTCGATCCTTGAAATCTCATCGACCTGAGCAAAACCTGTTCTGCTCTCATGAAGCAGTGCTTTAATGGCTGCGCAGGGAATCTTTATAACAGCACACCAGTAGCTGTACGGAGCAATTCTCGTGTTAACGATAGATGCTCCATATCTGACAGCGTTCCAAGATCTGTCATAGACAACAACCTAATTATAATTCACCGCGGCACACGCCGTCAGCAAAGGCAAATTCGTACTTTTCAGGGCGGTTTAAGTGAATAGCGTCAAGGGTTTACGCTGTTGACTGTGCCCTCTCAGTGTGGAAGGAACGGTATAGTAGGGACAGGAAATGTATGACTCAAACGCACAAACGTGCAGAGTAAATTCTCGTCTTCCTACGCTAGACTAAGAAAAACAAATGAAAAATGTAAAATCCAGCCATCCATTCGGATGATCAAATCATCAAGTCCGGGACCTCGTGTAGGGACTAGTAGACAATGCTCATAATGTATACAGTATGGGACCATAGCTGGAAAAAGACACTGAACTGTAAATAATCTAGCGCTAGAGCGTCGGCAGACTTCAAGCCAATCTCATTGGTCATGCACATCACTGTTACGTATCAGCACTACAGCGAGATGATCGTAACACAATTGAATCGATTAATTGACTCAATGCTTCCAACTAGATCGTCTGTATGGATATTGATGATATCCTCGCAGAGGTAGACGGCCATTCACTTCCCCATGAGACACTCGACTTGCACGAACTTACCCGAGCATGGGTTACAGAGAGAAGTGCCCCAGAAATTCTTCCATGGCCAGATGCTTTGATGGAGCGTGTACTTGAAAGATTACGAAAACAGGTGTGACTACGCCCAAAGCTATCACGCATACAGGGCCGGGCTAACATCGAAGTCCAATTTGAGATCGAGCTGGTGGAGGAACAAACTGGCAACACAGACCCCAAATCCAACTTCCGCCTTATAATTCTCCAAACCGAACTCGAACGCTTCAAATTTCTCATCCGCTCCTTCCTTCGCGCCCGCATCGCGAAGATAGATGCATATACTCTCCATCATCTTACCGATCCTGCCACCAAAGCCCGCCTCTCACAATCCGAAATCCAATACGCAACCGCCCACTCTACACTGTTGCATCGGCACTACCACAGCTCGTTCTTGAGCCAGTTCCCGGAGAGATTACAGAGGATGGATGATACGACGGGCAATATTAGTATGGTGGAGGCGCCGGATACGGAGAAGGCCGTATTCGTGAGAGGGTTGAGGGATGTGGGGGAGGTCTATGTTGAGGGGACTGATACAGCATTTGAGTTGAGGAGGGGAGATGTGGTTGTTGTAAGGTGGGGGGCTGTGAGGGAAGTGGTAATGGCGGGAGATG
>JASZXT010000454.1:0-22029 GCA_035521555.1 Lecanoromycetidae sp. Uapishka_2 | reverse complement strand
GATAGAGGAAGGAGATAGATGTGCAATCTTGTATACGTGGGGATTATTCATCTTATAGAGATTTAGCGTATGGCTTTACGCAAAAAGGGGGGTGGACAATTGGACTTTCTAGTACTTGTCATCGGCATGATACCACAAAACATTACTGCATGAGTCCCGAAACTCGATAAGGCTGAATGGATGAAACACGTTGAGAGTTCGAAACACAGCATAATATCAGCTTGTCGTCTTAGTATTGCCAACTACAGCAGCCTTCACCATCTGCCGCATATCCCGCTCAGCTATGGTCACATTTTCCGAGGTCGCGTTCAGCCCCAACTCATTACCAGGCACAGGAATCACCCCCGCCGGACTATTCGTGAAAGAGTTGAGGATCGCATCGAAATCCGAGCCCGATTCCCACATAAAGAGGCTCAGCGCAGAGTCCACGGGTGACATTGCTATCAAAGAAGTCTGGTATTAGTGCTGGACGCCTCATCAAGCACTCAAAGACTTACTGCTTGGTACAACGACCACCCCTCCCTCGGGAACATTCTTTGGCATGCCCCTAGCATCCAACCCACAGCGGTTTATCATGAAATTTCCGCCCGCATTCACTTTAGCCCAGCTGCTGTCGCTGAGAGCTTTGATATTGTGATCGAACCCCTGGGCGTAGCTTAGAAGGGCGAAATTACACGAGTCTGAAAACATTCTCTAGGTCAGCCTACGGCAATCCGGATCTGATTCAGACAGAATGCCTACTGGATGTGTAATATCGAGGAATCTGCACAGCTCGAGCAAGTTGGGCTGATCCGACCTGTTCTGAGCATCCAGGCCAAGAACCTTTGGAGTCTGCTCGCATTTGCTCTTCGTCGAAGACACGGATGCCGTAGTCGTTGTACTGAGCGAACGACTCAAGGAGAGGATGGCAGTCTTCAATCCTTGGGGAGCCATAGGTGCCTCGACCGCAGTAGTATTGATATTGTAGAGCGTTCTGCTGAGCATTGGTCAGACTGCAGAGAGAAAAAAGCCCGAGGAACAGGGCGCTGGATAATGGACGAATGAGAAATTCCATTCTGAAACCCGAATATGCATGCCCAATAAATGAATCGCATTCTGAGAGTGACCACCCATTTACACATCTTCTATTCACCCTGTCGGATGCACGCCAAAGTCAGGGTAAATCGCTCCACGCGCGTTACCCCAGAAAACGTGGACCTTGCCACGGAGGCGACAAGCGATATACCCTGCATGTATCGGATTGCCAGATCCACCAATAGTACCCGGCTCTTACAGCCCGCGGTACATTGGCATCCCACATCTGTCCAGATCCCGAAACTTTGGCGTTGACCTCTGACGGCGATATTGCCGGGCTTTTGCTCGGTAGACCAATCGCGGAATTTAATTCGCATGATTTGTTCCACCTTCTCCCACGGGGTCTCCACATAGAACAGAAAATGCCTACAGATATCCGCGTGCCCACATTGGAGACATGCGACCTCATGGTATTTACCGCGGCCGCCGGATCGTACAAATCTCGTCGAAGGCTCTTTTCATTTGACCAGGATGCTCTGTCTCTACCCAACAGTTCTCATAACTGCAATCGCTTTCACAGCTGCAAGTCCATCGGTCGTTTGCGGCGCTCAACTTTATGGACAACCCAATCCCAATGATGCCTTGGGAGTTGCCAGCACAGTCCCTTTCTCTAAAACAGATCCAGATCACCAAGCAGACGCTGCTCGTACATTTGCTGAGCCAGCTTTCTTCACGCCCAAGTTTTCAGCTTTGCTCAACGGATGGCCAAATAGCATGGTGCAGCTGCCTATGGTTTGGCGATACAGTAAGTCTGGCTTGCGAAAAGTACGGAGTTCGAGCAAGGCTGATGAGTATTCTGTGATGTAGAGTCAGCTAGGCTCGCCCTCCTTTTCTCCGCTAACGCAGCAGGACAAGTCCTCATACCCAGTATAAACCTCAGTTGGCGCGTCATTCAATCAGCCGCAGCCGGCGTCTTAGAAACATGCATGCAGAGACAGAATGGTGTGGGCGGCGTATGGATTGTGTCTGGTAAGCTGAACAATAAGAACCTTTGCTGAGCTATCTCGTACATACTACCCCTGCAACAACACTGATCATTCGCTGCTTATTAGATCAGTATCAAAATCCGTACCTCGCCGTTTATATTTACGAAGCTGGCGCGCCCTTTGAGGCAGTGATGAACCAGTATATGATCACCGGGAAAGGGATCAATCCTTATAGTCCCAGAGGACTAGGAACAGAGGGTAGTTCTTTGAACGTGTCGATCGCGGGAGCCACTTTGACGGGGAACATAGCGGCGAATGAGTGAGTGCGAGCATGCAAAGCGTATCGGCTTTTTCCACCACCACTACTAGGTAGTCGGCTAGCTGGAATCGTCTTGCGATGACCTGGAAAATCCTGGGGCGCGTCTGGAAAGGTTGTGGCGCAATTGCCTATGCCTTGTAGCTCAAAATTGAGACTCTTCGTGCAGATGGGCCAATGGCTTTCCATATCTCGAATGCAATAGAATATGGTCACCCAGAACCATCACAGCTCCTTCCACGGGCGCCCAACATCATGTATTTCATATGGTGCCCACAGAGCTCAACGGGCTACTATACCCACTACCCACTTCCATCACCTCTGGCACCTCCACCTGCGGATGGTATTTCTGCCTCATCATCTCGGCCCATCCGTGTAACGTTTCCAGATCCCATCCTTCAATCTTGATCTCCCTCTCCCCCATATCTTTCCCTAGCAAAGTTCCCTGGTACCTGCTCTCCATTCCCTCCTCTGTCTTTGCGTGCTTTCTCTTCAATTGACCCAAGAAGTCTTCTTTAGGAGCCTCGAGGGCCACGTCTTCTGCCTTTGCAGCAGGGTTAGGATTAGTAAGATCGATTGTCCCCGCCTCTTCTGGTACGAGGCCAGCAATCCGCCTTATCTCCTTGTTCACATCCCCGGTAGTCCAGGCAAGGAATGCTTCCATCCCGCGCATATCTTCTTCACCCTGAATTTGTTCTTCCATCTCACTCATTTGGGGAAACAAGGCGCCCGCGTCCTGCATGGCCATTCTCACATCTGTGACTGTCACTGCATCAGTCCCATCGAACAGCGGATCGGCACCAGATTCAGATCGCAATCGGGCATGTCGTGCTGTATGCGCTGACAAGATTGTGAGATAACGTGAGGTGAGATCAGTGAGGGTGTCTAGGACCGAGGGGCGGGTTGCAGTGAAGCCAGCTGCACGGAGTACGTGTATGATTGGAGGGCGGAGAAGTGAGGGGTGAAATTGGCCTGAGGACGTCATAGTTGTGATAGCTTTCCAAAGTTTCAATAAGGCAAATGCTGCATTGTGTGAGATTTGATATCTGCCATAGCAGAACAAGCTGGCTTTATTGTCGCGTAATGCATGAATCAAGGAAAGTGAAGGATGCCCCTCCCCATGGACTTTTCTCTACAACAACACTAGCGCGGGCTTGGCACAACGACCCGCATTCCTAAGTTCATTCACTGACCACAATATTTGACACGCCAGAGCAGCAACAGAGTCAAGCTCGGGCCTTGAGACAGAGCAGTTGAGCTCTTCTCGGCTGCACATCTACGCCACCAAAATGTCGGAAAAGCGCCCATCCCTCAAGCTCAAATTAGGCACTTCTTCCATCAAGCAAGAGCCTATCGAAACACCAATTCTCGCCACGCCCTCAACATCAACCCCTAAGATCAAGCTCAAGTTTGGGGCTAACAAGTCTCTCCAAGCTCCCGCCCTCATATCTGAGCCAGATACCTCGACCCCAGTGCCCATCTCTACAAAGCCCAAGCCCGTCCGCAAACCCAAACCCACTCCCAAAAAGCGTGCTTTGGAAGCGGAATCCTCAGACAATGAAGACGAGGAAAATGCCATTTCAGGGCCTACGTCCCAGCCTCAGATCAAAAAGATTAAGCTTACTACGAAAGGAAGTATGCCGAGGCTTCAAATCCACGCCAAGGGTAAAATACCAAAGCGACCACGGGGCGTGGGCTACGACAGTGAAGCCGACGATCGTGAGGCTGATCCTATGATATCAGAATCTCTGATTCTCCGCATGGCCCCTGGGCCTGACTGTGATACCCTACGCAAAGCAATCAGCGAGAACAACATTGGCAGCCGCAAGACTGGCGGCGTAGACGTACGGATACGCTTTCTACGGACTGATTGCCGGCGAGCAGTGGTCACTGTCAATGGCCATCACTACGCAGCCTGTATGGTGGATCTGCCATGTATCATTGAAGCAATGAAATCCTGGTTCCCCAAAAATGGGTGGATCAAGAGCGCAGACATATGTCAGATGCTGATTGTAATGGGGCCGATCAAGACCGAGGACGAAGCGATGACATATCCACTTCCGGGAGTAGTAAAGGGAGAGTTGGATGAGCAAACGTGGCAGTACGCGCATGGCCTTACACCGCCACTACGCTGGGTAAGAAAGAGGCGTTTCAGGCATAGGATCAGCGTTCGCACAGTCATGCAAGTCGAGGAGGAAGTCGAGCGACTCCTTCGCGCAGACGAAGAAGCAGAAGGAGAATCGAAATTCGAACTCATCGATGAGCATAAATATGAAGACGAATCCGGGAGTGGTGAATACGACGATGGCGAACAAGACGCTGAAGGCGAAGACGAAGACATCGATCAGAGCCAATATATCCAGACTATAGAAGGGGAAGTCCAGCCTGAAGAAGATGAGGAAGAAGCAGCCGCTCGCCTTGCTGCTGAAATGGAGGCTGGTATGATGGACGACTTCGATGACGATCCAGCTGCGAATGGCCTCGCTCAAGACACAATCACCTCCGCAGGACCCATATCCGACTCCCCCGCCGGCCTAGATACCGGCACACCACCATCCACAGCAGAGACACCCGCTGGGCTTACACCATCCGCCGCGGCCACGCCAGCAGGTGCTGCCGACACATCTTCAGCAGCTGACGACGACGAGTCAGAGGAGGAATCTGACGAGGACGAGGAAGTTGATGAGGATCAATTGGAGAAGCAACAGGATTTGCAGCGGCAGAGGGAGGAGATTGCAGATTTGGAGGCGGCGATTAAAGCGGTGCAGGACCAATTGGCTAAACAGGGGAATCCGTTGCTGAGAAAGAGGTTGCTGGACAAGATGAAGGACTTGCAAAGGGATTTGGAGTTGAAGATTGGGGCTGTGGGGGAAGGTCGGGAGCAGTGATCGCTATATACCCACTGTCAGTAGAAGCATATCCTTTGTAGCTTACAATACGCTATTTGGACTCGAGTGAAGGGGCATTTTTCAAGTCTGCGCTCTACGCCGTGAACACTAGACAATTCTCAGGGACGGTCATGAGGTGAGAGATTTGAATATTCAATCCAGACTATTTGGGTAGTAGTGTACAAAGAAGATCTAAAAGATTATCCCCTTGTATTCGTATGTCAAATACAACAAGAAATCGGCGATTTCAGCACCGTAAGGTAAGATACGCCACATGGCATACGCAAGCACCACAGGGGTAACATCCCCAAGGTCGACTCCATCCACAAAAGGGGCTTCCCCTCTTCGAATCCAAGCACTATATGGCAAACCATCAAGCCCCACCAGCACTAGCCCCGACAGCCGCCCTCCCAGTACTCGTCGAGAAATCAACTCTCAACGGCCGTCCACAAACCATTTTCCCCTTCAACTCCCCATACGCTCTCTCCGCACTCTGAATATCCGTGAAATCCGCATGTGCGAAACCTCTCGGCTGGCCCGTTCTCCGGTCAATCGCAACCCTAACATCGATTACGTTTTTAATTTCTCTAAACAGATTATTCAGATCACGATCGCTCATGTCGAAAGACATGTTGCCGATGAAGAGAGTTTTCGTGGGAGCATTGAGAGGACGCTCGGAGGCTGAGAAGCGAGAGGCGCCGGCAGAAGAATCTTTTTTGGAGATGGAGTATTGGACGGAGAGACGGCGGCCTTCGAAGGATTGGAGGTTATAGAGATCGATGGCTTTGGTAGCGGCTTCGACGGTTTCGTATTCGATGTAGCCAAATCTGCAATAGCAGTATGATATTAGCTATGAGCTTTTTAAAGGGGGAATCATTGGGATATAGACGAACCCTTTACTTAAGCCCCTGTTGTCCATGATAATCTTTGCATCGACCACAGGTCCTGCGCGCTCGAATTCTTGCTTCAAATCCTCGGCACGCACATCGAAGAATAGATTGCCCACGTATACTGTCTTGCTTGGCTCGCCATCTTGTGCCGGGACATTGCGTTCCCTACTCCTTCCTGTAGAGCCAAATCCAGCAGCCGCACCGAGTGATTGTGCTGCATCAGTGACAGTTTCAGCTGCATTTTGGGCTGCGTTAGCGATCGATCCGGATGCTGATGTTGCGGATTGTCTGACTGAGTCCGTTGCACTCTCTGTAGTTTCCTTGGCAGATTCGGCAGCACTTCCCGTGGCTGATTCAATGTTCGAAGCGGCTGTGGAAGTCTCTGATTGCGTTGGAGCATTAGCGTCAGTATCTGGGTCTGTGGATGCTGCTATTGAGTTGTCGCCATGTTGGGCTTCTGTAGCGCCGTCTGCTTCAGGTTCTGATTGGGTGGCTGCTTCGTCGCTGGCGTATCTTCGCTGTACGCGAAGCGTTGAGGATGGGAGAATGATTGTTGGTGTGTTTATTCGCGAGGCATTGTGAGTGATATTTGTTATCGAGCGCAACTTCAATGATGTTGAGGAGGATGAAGAGGACGAAAGCACGCGGATTGCGGCGCGACGGAGACAGAACCTTGAGGTTTGAGGTTAGCAAAACCTGATGACTTTCAATGGGCTTGGCTTACATAATTGTGAAGACTGAAGAGACTGACCGAGATCTCGGACGTTCGTTGGCGGTAGAGCAATTGATAGAAGATCTTCTGCAGAATCTTAGGTTGACAGAGAAATCCAGATCTGGTACATGATCTTCGAAAAAGTTTTAGCGTTTCTTGGATATCTTCTAGCCTAACAGAGTTAGCGTGAGATAGTGGTCGATCTAACCTTACGGAGTACCTACTCTAGCACTCTGCTGCTCCTAAACATAGAAGGCTCGAAGGATAGACAAGTACGCCAGTGCAATCCTTGAACTTAAGACGATACGATGGAAATATCAGGTCAGGTGTTATGCACATTTTCAATACACGCGTTTCCAGCTCCATCACGTTCGGAAGACAAGGCAAGACGTGGTCCATGCAACTCGTAAGGATCATTAAGGCACTGTCTTATACTCAGGTAAGGAGTATATTGAGCAATACGTGTTCCACTGCCTCTTGAAACACGGGGATGCGGTATACGAAATATTCATAGCGCCAATTTCCAAGTACAAGAATGGTCATTGAGATAGTTCAAACTCAACCACAACCCAGGTGCTAGTTGCCATGAGGCCATACCGGGTCGCTGTGTGTTTTCTAGCTGAGTAGCTTCACCTTAGTGCTCACTCATCTCATATGGTAAAGCATAAGATCGATAGAGGTTATCGGGCAAGCGAGTTTCAAGAATGGAAAATGCTTGATCAGTCGTTTCACGACTTTATGCTTCCTTCATTTCCATGATCTCAAGGCCTTTGACATTGTCGAAAATAATCACGGGAGACTGAAAAACTTTCCCCAAAAAGACAGCAATGACGGCAACGACTAGACAATTCGGCCAGTTCTGTACGCAAAGTCGATCTAGATGACAAAGATGTCCCATATGTCTTCTCTTCCCACGTACTCGATTAGAGTACGATTGCTCACGATCCTCGTCAAACTCTCTCGGATGGGAGGTCGTAATAATCTTCGCGAACTATACATATATGGACATGTGGAGACGAAGCCAAATCAAAACCAGCCTTTCATAATTCCAACAAACGTGGCGTAGTGCACTGCTCCAGATGTCCCTGCCAGATCTTCCCTATCTAAGATGCCGAGGGGTAGCTGCATTGGCTGGCGCTGGAGCATTACTGGTCGGGTACAGAACCGGGTTCTCTGCAGCCTGGCTGGATCCTATTGGAATCATCAGAGAACATAAGTCAGGCTACCTCAAGTGACAAAGAATACGGTAGGACCTCATACCATAACCATAGCCTCGCATTGGGCCAGGTCTGTTTATGTAACCTTGGCCTGGATCGTAATTGGGGCCTTGACTGTAGCCGGCCCCTCCATAGACTGGTCGAGCTTGTGGATAGCTCGAGCCCGAGACCGGCGGAGTCGGGTAAAAGGATGGCGGTGTGGCCATACTGTATGCGGGATTGCCTGGATAGCCGGATAAGACAGTATCTTGAGATCTGACCACCTCGGAGGCCTCGTAAGATGTACCTAAATCTCTGTCAGCATCGCTAATCTTGATATCAGTGACCCTTGTACCAAATTACCTGGATAGCCTCTTCGTTGTTTCTCGCGATCCTCAGATTCATAAGCCGCAGACAACTCCTGGAGTTCCTCTAGCATTCTCTGATGGTTGTAACCAGGTCAGTGAATCTATCTTCTTACGACGTGGACCAGACGAACCGCTGAGAATGTGCGCACAGAGCTGATAATATAGCCTTGAACACCCTAATTTCAGATTGGTAATCAGACTTTGTAATCTTGATCGTGTGGTAAGCCGTTTTCAAACCTTATAGGTAGAAGGCCTCGAGTGAGCCTCGGGCCCAAGATATTTGCAAAGTTCCCTTTGTAATACTTCACGATTGATTCCGTCTGCACTCATGAAATACTCATTCATACTGGAGCGGGTTCCTCCAGGGTACCGAGGTTCTTCCCTATCGCGAACACGCCTACGCTCACGTTCATATTCACTAGGGGCTGGACGAGTAGGTTTTGAAGCGATTTCCGATAGGTCTACGCCTGGCATGCTCGATGGCTGATAAATAGGGGTTTTCCGATATTCAGAAGACGGGTAGTCTGAAGATGGATATGAGGTCTCAGACGTGTCTGGCGACATAGCCGAGTATTCAGAAGCATGTGACAAGCCGTAGGAGCTACCATACGAATACGGACTGTACGGACGAGTCGGGCCCGTTTGGCGAGTCGCATATCCAAAATTGTCCTTATATTCTTGATCCTGTGGAGGTAAACGCCAGTCTCCACCATACGGATCTCCAATATGACGAGGTTTCCTCCCTTGGCGTCTCCTTTCTTCTGCGTCTTCTTCTTCTCTTTTTCTGTCTTGCTCCTTCTTTTTCCGGACCTTCTCCTCTTTTTCTCTTTTCTCGGTATCACGAACTGGGTCTGCTGCTGTAGAGGTTGTGTGAGCTCATGGTCCCGCTCAAACGGGGTTACATTGGGACCAACGCTTTCGATGTCTGGGAACCCATGGCGGCAACTCATTATCCATCTTGGCTCCATCGTGTTGTGGACCCCACCTCGACATTGCGTGCGAATGTCAATGCCTTTGGAAGTAAGACTGAGAATGAACATATAGCACGACATTGGGGGAGTCAGCCCGTTAACAGCCGCACAAAGGTGTCTTTGATTGCGATCGGAATGAGAGCGGGGTTGATCAATATCGGCGAATCAGCCTGTGGGTAAGGCACCTATGCGTCAATCACGCATCAGGCTATAGGGCTGAATTACTCATTCCAACAACCAGCCTTAATTGTGGTTCCACCTCTACACAAGGCACATCACAAAGCATGACATTATGGAAGGATATGCAAAGCTTTCGTCCTGCATGTCGGCTGACTACGAGTTCGCCATTTTCCGGAAATTTGGCGCACTCAACCTACAAAACCTCCTCTATTATCAGGCCGAACTCATGGACCTGGAAGAAGACTTACGAGTCCAGGTCTTGAAAGATCATGACTCTCCGGAATATCCCGAGAAGCATGAATTTGCATATAGTTGGTATCAGTTAAGTCATCCAGACAAAGGGAACGATGTACAATTCCAAAAAGTCATGAAGATCAGACGAATTTTGAAAGAATACAGCGAGTGAATACACTGCCAAATAGATGATGGTACCTGACATATCACTCGCAGATAAGTGCCTTATTCAGCAGGCAGCTATCGGAAAAATCGAACAACCTTCACCGTATAATATCGAGATGCTGCGGCGGTGGCTTGAACATCCGAAAATGGGCGACGGGTTCTTGTATAGCGCAGAGAGAAACACTTGGTCCGAGACCCATGACGGCGACTTTTTGGCGATGCCAAGACCAGATGGAGAAGTCGAAAAGGACGGCCTTTCACGACTTTTCCTCGGCAAGGTGGTTGACATTTACCATAGAAGTGTGGGCAGACTTTACAAAGTAAGCGGCTTATTTTGTCAAAATACTACTCAGACGTAAACGTGCATAGAGTAAGGTAGTGAACTTGATACTAGACGTTCTTCTGTTGGGCAGCGTAAGCTTTTCCTTGGCCGCGAAAATCAGTTGCCTCTTATCGCTTCGTCAAGTCCCATTGCAAGAACCGTAAGATAGAGGACTGCTTTTTTGCATTTGTGAGAGCGTCAATTCAATAAACACTGAAAAGGCTCAGCTGACGCCATTTTACAATAGGTAGGAGTTGGCCCCGATTCTCCGATGATGCGGTACAACAACAAGAAGGTACTACGCATTGCAAACATCATCAGCACTGTCATCTCCTCAGCTCTTCCGATCGCGTCAATCGCCGCGTTAAATTCCATCACTCGAACAGTCGTCCAGCTTGTGGTAATCGCCGCCTTTACGATGTCCTTCTCGTTGATACTGACCCTCATGACGAACGCTCGGCGAGTGGAGAACTTTGCTGCTACAGCTGCGTAAGATCGCCTTTGGCTATCGGTGTGCTGGAAGTGAGCTGATTTTGCGTGTAGATTTGCAGCAGTGCAGGTTGTATTCGTTGGAGGTAACAGTCGTGGAGGCTCTGGAAATTCGAACGCATGAAGATTGTATTTGCTTGATAATATACGTTCTCGATGGGATCAATCTCATGTTAGCCGCCTTAGGTGGCGTTTCAGTTGCTGTTAATCCGTGTAAACGTTGTTTCGCTTCCTAGTCGAAGTTAAAAAGCTCCTCCATATGTAGAGCGACATCCATATCATGCCTGGCACGAATTCTGATTTTTAATTTTTTGTTCGAATTTGTTTTGGAGCATAAGATCTTGCACGCAAGATAAGCCGGCGATACAAATTTCATCCATCGAGAGCGATAAAGATGTCGCAGCCTCATCCACCGCTCGTGTCTTCTACTCCATTTCATTGGCCAATCGGCAGCATCTGCTACGTCTAATTTGGCTAGCTCAAACATAAGCTCAACGCACTGTCTCGAAGCGGTAACTTGACAACTCACCATGCAGAGACATTGACCAGATCAGGTCGAATACTTATCCGCACTCGGCGAAGAACCCCCAAAATCCCGCGTTTCTCATCTCCAACCTTCTAAGCCACCTCGACCGCCATCATGTAAGGGCCAACGCCCTATTTGAGTATGAAAGACGACATTCCTCAAATTTTCCCCTGGCGTTTGGAAAAATCACGATGGGTTCAGATGAAGAGCCAACATGCGTTGTACAATACGCCATCAGCAAATCAAAATCTGAAGTCTTCACCCTCGAAAATGCAAAACCACGTCAATACCGTTTCCTGGATTGCCAGCATTTCCTGAACAAGGATATCATCTGCATCCTTGCATTTTCCTCGCTACCCACCAAACCATACGCAGCAGTCTCCCACGTCTGGAGAGACCTCGAATCCACCAACAAAGACGAGCCATCCTTTGCCGTCTACGGTCTCGAAAGCGAAGCCCCCATCGCCGCCGAGCCATTGAGAATCGTCTGCAAAGCCGCCATCCACTTCAATTGCCCGCTTCTGTGGCTCGACAAACTATGCGTGCGCCAAGACTCTCGTAAGCCAGGCGATGGCAAGATCGACAATGAATGGCAAATTCAAAATATGCATGCCATCTATGCCAACTCCTCTGTCTGTCTCGTTATGCCAGGTGGTATGCGCCGATTGGCGAGGCTGGACGAGAAGACGAAGTGGATTGAGCGTGCTTGGACGTTGCAAGAATCTTTGGCACCAAAGGATGTGTATGTTGTTTTTGAATGGGATCAAGGTAGTGTGATTTTGCAGCATAACGCATCGATTGAGGTTAAGGAAGTTGTGGAAGGGAAAGCTGCGGTAGTGCGATTGAAGGCGCTGCTTGAAGGGTCATTGAAGTCCCAGGTCAGAATAATTAAAGGGGAGCGTTACCAGAATTTCAACTCTTCTCCTTTGCAGACCCTTAGGGTGTTGGGAAATCCGAGTGAGGCTCAGGATGCGTTGTTCCCCATCATGGCACTACTTGGGGCGATGGAACACGATGTCGACAGTGGACGATTGAACGCTATTTGGCGTTGCACAATCCTGAGGTCTGCGAAGTATCATGCAGATATGATCTACAGCATTATGGGGCTTATGGGTGTCATGTTAAAAGATGTTGACTCCGAGAGGGACTCTCGTGACGTTGTGATTGAGTTTACCAGAGCGTTGACGGACAGAGGGATGCCAGCGGATTGGCTTGGTATTGCTCCCAGTCTAGGTCCCTCGCTTCGGATGAGTACTATGCCGCTTCTTCCCCTTGGAGACGAGGATGGAGTGGCGTACAAGGAGATATCCCCAGGCAAGCTAAAGAAAATCAAGACTTTGTTGGGACATACTCGAGGGAATAATACTTGGTACGATGACATGTGGTGGTGGCTCAAAGATGTGCCAGTAGCGAAAGTAGACGAGGCCGGCTATTTGACGTTGAAAAGTCGGATGGTGCCCATAAAGAAGAGCGCAGATAACAAGGTGTACGATGAGTACGAAGTACAGGGGAACACTCCTGATACATTTATCGAATGTTTCAGCAAAAGAGCCTGGAATGTAATGGCTGCTTCATTTGAAAGCTCGACTCATGCGCTCGTTATTGGGAGGAAAGAACGGTATAGTAGTGGTATCTTTAGTAGTATCGTAAATCCTAATACCACTTTACTTATGCTCGTGGAGCAGGGAGCAGCATCAGCATATCGAAACATCGGGTATGCATGGGGCGATAAGGACATCGCGAGTGAGTGGAAAGAGAGGGACTTCAAGGTAGGAGGTCCTTCTTCCCCACGCATCAAGGACTTACTACAGAGCTGAGGGCAACATGGCCTCTGATTTGGGAGAGCCCTGGCCGGGACAGATTTCAGACTCAAAGATCCTAATTCGATGTGAACTTGCTCGTCGCCTCGACCTTCTTCGGTGATTAGTGCTGTGAGTTGAAAATAACCTTGCTAGTCAGGAAAGGCTAAGCAGGGTGAGCTGTAGACATTTTTAAATGTGATTCGCTTCAGCCTACGTCGCTTGCAGAATCCTGAATGAAACAACGTGCTCAAAAATCTCTGTGTCGTGGGCGCCATGTGCTTCACGACACGCAGTACCAGTGAGTTGGGCTAGTCTATAATCAGGCACACAACCTTTGAGTTGTGTAGCTTCGTAGAATCTGTTGACTAGTAATTTCTGGACAAGTTGATTGTACTTACAGGGAATTTTGAGACACCAAAGTCATGTTTCTTTTGGCTGGTAGCCTGAGGCTCTGTTGGCCGTGGACCGCTATGGTAGATCTCGACATGCAAGTGGTGCGCCCCAGTTGTTAGCACGTTCCAGCCTTATCCTATAAGCGAGCTGCAGGCATACCTTAGCAACATTACATAATGAATCCGTCGCTGGCTGCCTGCTCCACCAACGCCAACGAGGAGCTGGGTTTTCAGTCACTGTTAGACTACTGTCTTCATTGAAACAAATTGGGAGGAAAGAATGAGTTGGCTCTTGTGGTCTGCCGCCCAAGAATATAATATATGTTCAACATGTTGGCCATCTATTAAATCGGGCGTCTGATGCTACAGTAGGTGCCTGAAGCTAGTTGAAGTTCTCTCACCGGCGCTTTCAACGGGGATTTTGTCGAGCGCTTGATCATAAATTTGTGGGCCCGTAGATGCACTATGGTGAAGGTGCAGGGTTCTGGAAGATGCGGGCCAGACACATCCCACCCGCAGCCTTGTAGCCTTTCTCGCTGGAGACCAGGTCGGTTAGATTGGGTCGCAACGCATCGAGGCTAGGAAATTATCGGTAGACATGTTCACCGTTGCCATAGTCTTTTCCTTATACCAGGTTGATGTTTGCAAGATATAAGGCTGCCTTCCGACGCCCCGAGCCTTCCTGACTCTTCTAGTTCTCAAGTTCATGA
Source organism: Lecanoromycetidae sp. Uapishka_2 (assembly GCA_035521555.1). Taxonomy (NCBI): domain Eukaryota; kingdom Fungi; phylum Ascomycota; class Lecanoromycetes; species Lecanoromycetidae sp. Uapishka_2. The sequence goes on along the minus strand of JASZXT010000454.1, from coordinate 7,868 downwards.
TCATAAGAAAGTTGATCAACAAAACGAAAAGAACGACTCATAGCTCTCGCGAAAGAGATCATTGGTCAACAAGTCCCCATCCGGTTTCTACCCATTTTCAAGCTAGTCAACCGATAGAGGTGAGAAAGTCAGCGCCACAAGGCAAATCAGCGCCCTTTCCGACCGTTATCGGCCTCCGAGCTAGAAGGTCAGATACAGTCAGGTGTGTCAGCTTCACACGCGTGGCTGATGGAAACACTAGATACCAGTTGACTAAATTGGGCGTTTGGGCGGACCACCAGGCTATACGATGTCCCGCAATCCTCGCCAGCCCCGTGCTCAAGAAAGACCGAGGAATGACCATGTTGACATGCAGACATGGTGGATTGATGGAAAGGGCATCAATCGGCAGGTTTTGCAAAGCAATATACAGCGCATGCTGGGCCCAGACGCCGTTTCTTTTGCAACTCAATCGAAGGTATACACGAAATCAAGTACTCAAGGACACCTGAACTAACCTAAGCCTTAGGAGGGCAATCCCGTTTACAAGATCAAAGCTCCCGTTATCTTCACGAGCGTCAGTGATGGCTCCAGGCTTCTTTCCCTATTTGGTCACTTACTTCCACCCAGAGACAACTAGAAGATCTTGAAGCCATGTCCCGCCAGTATGAGGGTATACGAGCATCAGATTCTTGGAGTAACTTACAATCGCTGACATTTCCGGAAGATAAGTCCCGTCGGACTGACTTTTTGGAAGATGAGTCACGTCGGAATACCAGGCCAGAGCGGTCAGGCACTGAGAGCACCTACCGCCAAGGACCTCCCTCCAGACAAGGCCAATATGGTGATCCTGGGCCCTACCCAAACTTAGGATCTTATGATGATGGCCGTGGAGGTTTTGATGATTCTGGACCCTACCCAAACTTAGGCTCTTATGATGATGGCCGTGGAGGTTTTGATAATCGAGGCCAATCAAATCTAGAATACAACAGAGGCAGCCAATATCCGCCGCAGCAGTACCAGATGACAGGGCTACCGCCCCTTCCAAGCTATACCGTAGGTGGATATGGCACGCCCTATTCGGCTGCAGACCAAAGCCTTCCATTTATCTCCAACCCTGTATCTCCTTACAGTGCCCTTTATGGCGCTTCACTCGGGCAAAGCAACCAAAGTCAGAATTACGCATTCCAGAATGCGGACTCGTACTCAAATCCCCCACTCCAGCCCCAGTACCCAAACCAGGGTCGTGGTTCGCCGGTCTATGAGCCATCGAGGAATTCAGGCTCTCGTTCTGCTAGCTTGTATGATTGCCCGGAACGAGGATGTGATCGCGCGTTGAAAGGACAAGACAATCTCGCAGATCACCTGAGGAAGGCCCATGGAAAAGCATTGCGCAACAAATAAAGAGACTCTCCAGTGAACCACAAAACCCAAGCCATTTGACACGAGCACCATGCCAGGGGTGGATCACCATGACCGACCTTCACGAAGTGACCTACCTTACCTTTGCCACATTGTATGGAACAAGATGTACTCGCATTGGATACCGTATATGAACTATCTACCCCAGAAAGCCATAGAGTCTCCATTATTGGGCCAGCGAAATTGCTTTTACAAGACACCATGGTCTTTTGGGGACCGCTGCAGCTTCACCCAGGAGCAAATGGAATCCTCTTTTCGGCTCAAGGCTGTTTTGCGTTATTAGCGTTATGAACGACCCCAGAACGACTTCTTCCCCAAAGCGAGTCATGAGGAGACAGGGACATGTAAATGATGTTTGATGTAAATTCAGATGAAAGACTGCGTTGAGTGAAGACCTCGGCAAAACTGCCGTCCGCGTTTGCCGAGCTCCAAGCAAACCACATTATTGAGCCTTCTCCATGCTCCATTGCTGTTCGTGATGACGATTCAACTTTGTAAAACGTACTGTACACACATCCCCAGATATGACCCCTCCCACAGGGGCCCAGATTGTGGCTCGCAGTCTGCGAGACGTTGGGGTCACGGTGATCTTCGGCATCGTAGGCATACCTGTGGTTGAAATCGCCGAAGAAGCAATCAATCTGGGAATTCGCTTCATTGGCTTTAGGAACGAGCAAGCTGCTAGCTACGCTGCAAGTGCTTATGGCTATTTGACTGGGAGACCAGGAGTATGCCTGGTCGTTGGCGGACCAGGTGTGCTCCATGGCATGTCTGGAGTATGTATCCTACAGTAAAATTGTTGTGATTGCTCATATGGTACTTAGATTGGTAACGCCAATGTCAATGCTTTCCCTCTCCTGCTCCTTGCTGGCTCCTCAGAAACCAACCTCGTTTCTCGCGGAGCTTTCCAAGAGCTTGACGCCATCTCCGTCCTTACTCCGCACACAAAGCTCGCTCTTCGACCGCCATCTCTAGAGTCGATACCAGATGTCATACAGAATACATACAGAACATCTTGGTATGGAAGACCTGGCACAGGTTTCGTTGACCTGCCTGCAGACCTCATCAAGGGCACCGTAGAAGACGCTGAAGATGTAGCAGAGGCTGGACCAATACCAGAAGCCCCGAGGGGTGGGGTGGACGAAGCAAGGCTATTCAAGATCGCACACTTGATAAAGACAGCTAAGGCACCTTTGATAGTCATAGGCAAGGGCGCAGCATACGCAAGAGCTGAGGTTACGATACGAGAGCTCGTCGAAAAGACCAAATTACTCTTCCTACCTACTCCGATGGGCAAAGGAGTACTACCTGACTCGCATCCAGCAAATACGGCAAGTGCTCGAAGCACGGCGCTGAAAGAAGCAGATGTCGTATTAATACTTGGTGCTCGACTCAACTGGATCCTCCACTTTGGCGATGCTCCGAAATGGAACACTGCTGCACAATTCATTCAAGTGGATATTTCTGCTGAAGAGATAGGTAGGAATTCAGGCAACGCAGAGCTTGGTGTCGTTGGTGATATAGGTGTGGTGGTCTCCCAACTAACTTCTGCGCTTGGGACATGGTCCTTCTCCCCAAGTTCATCACCTTACATCCAGCATCTTTCCGCTGCCAAATCGAAAAATGAGTCCACTGCCGCCTCGAAAGCCTCGTCCTCAAAGCTTCCCATGACATATGCACACGCCTTCTCTGTCATCGAACGCACTCTACACCATATTTCCCCTCCTGACGATGGCGGCATAGTCTACGTATCTGAAGGCGCCAATACCATGGATATTTCTCGTTCCATCTTCCCTGTCTCACATCCCCGCCTACGACTCGACGCAGGTACATATGCTACCATGGGTGTTGGACTGGGTTACGCGATAGCCGCACATGAGGCATATAATGGGGCTGCTGGAGAGGGCAAGAGTGGCCCCACAGCAGGCAAGAAGATAGTAGCGCTGGAAGGTGATTCGGCCTTTGGTTTCAGTGCGATGGAAGTGGAGACGATGGCCCGATATGGTATGGATGTCCTGATATTCGTCATGAACAACGGCGGTGTCTACCACGGCGATTCAGATGATGCAGCCGAATGGTTGGCAATGCAAGGCAGGACGCAGGAAGGCGCTGTACAGGGAGGCTTGCGCAGTACATCGCTGGGATGGGAGGTGGGCTATGAAAAGCTTGCTGAAGCATGTGGTGGTGTTGGCTACATGGTCAGAACACCGGGGGAACTTGAGAAAGCGACGTTCGAGGGCTATCACGAGAAGCGAGTCACTGTCGTAAATGTTATCATCGAGGCAGGCAAGGGACAGAAGCTTGAATTCGGATGGCAAGCTTCTGGGGGCAGCAAAAAGAAAGCAGCGAAGCTTTGAAAGAATGAATGATTGTGACGAGTCGAAGACGCGTTCGAAACACTCATCAGCATTTCAGGTGGATCTGATGCTGTATATATATTTCCACTGCCTGAATTTGTATATGTCCGTGTCTAAAAGGTATACCCGGTTAGTTCATACTTTCACCCTTACTCCATGCATTCCGCCAAGTGAATCAACCATAAGGTACCTTACCGTACCCAATGATCACCGAGCAGGACCGTGGCAGAAAAGGTGTATCTTGGAAGAGGCTGGGAAGGCTGCATCACTGGTGAATGGATCTACGATTCTACACGATAATTGGACTCCACTATCGCCGACTTCCCCTCTAATCTGTTGTGAGTTAGCTGCCTCGGCTGAGTCGAAGAACAACGGTATCTTGCAGGGAAGTAGCCTGTTCAGGGATAGTAGAAAGATTAGGTTTGGCAGACAACGGTCGAGCTGTCCAGGCTAGGGGCGCTTCAAGCCAGGCTAGCCAGGGTACCGAGAGGGTGCCCAGGTTCTTGGACCGCGCCGCCCAACCTTCCGACCATCTCACATCCTCGACATCCTCCGTGCCATCTTTTTCTGGCCTGCAAATTTATATCGCATTAAACCAAACTACTTTACCAGTACCCATTGAACCTCAACGAGTGCCGAGGATACGACAGCCAACGAATACATCAAGCGCCCTATCATACTTAACCTCGCATGACCGATGTGCGTCTCCGAAGCGGCAAGTCCGTCCCATCCAGTGCATCCAGTCTCCGACATCCACCTTGTAGATCATGCCGCATGCCTTTGATATTGTACAACACCGCCAACATCTGTCTACCGGATAGAAAGATCAATTCTCGTTCCCAAGATCTCCGAGACCACGTGCAGTCCCCATCACTACCGGGCTCGCACAGCAATGCGGTACTGCGAGATGTAACCAAGATCCTTCAACCCCGTAAACTCTTCAATTGATATATGTGAACCTCGCTGGCGCCATATCATAATCGCCTTCACTTCTGAATAGTCACAAGCTTTTGTTAGTTTCTACCTCATTTGTCAGGCTAGCGCCATCGTCACATTGGCCGCGGATCGAGGGGCGCCCACCCCAAAAGAAAACCGCCGAAATGCAAACCATGGCTACCTTTACACAGCGAGCTTACATCCCTCCTCTTGACATCCCAAATACATCGCCCACCTTTTTACAAAATAGCAGCAGATCAAATAGTCAAGGTTACGATACGCTTGTCGCAACGCAACGAGGGACAGCAGACATGGCAGTGCGCAAGAAGTCGAGCGGAGCGGTATTGAGCGGACTCTTCAACCGCAAGAACTCAATTGACAAGAAGACGGCCAAGACTGCGGCCCAGGCGGATATTCAAGGCACGTCCTTTCCATCACTCAACCATTGATGCAGCTGCTCATTCACATCCAGAGAACGAGAAGCCGGCACCAAAGCGTCGCGGCCCAAAGCCCGACAGCAAGCCTGCCATGAACCGACGTCAGGAGCTCAACCGCCAGGCGCAACGGTGAGTTTCCATGCATCACATACGGAAACGGGGTTTGACCTTTGCGACATCTGAATACTAAGTCCTGATCTAGTACGCACCGCGAACGCAAAGAGCTCTATGCTAAATCGCTCGAAACTCAAAACCTTCAGCTCAAAGAGCAGCTGGCTAGCACGGTGAAGCAGAGAGATGCGTACGCCAATGAGAACCGCATCTTGAAAGACCTTTTGCGTGTCAACGGAATTGCTTACCACGCCTCGCCGTTCGCCATTGACACACTCCCTCAAGACAACACTCACGAACAGGGTAATGCCTACACCAATTCTCAAGCGAGCTTCGCTACAGCCCCTCAATCCAATGGCATGGCTACTCACCATACCAACGGCTACTCCGTACCACCAAGTAATTATGAGAGCAGCAGCAACACTGCTTCGCCGAATGATATCATGCCAGACTTGATCACGCCTGATATGCCCCCTATGTCGCTTAGCACTGTTCCCTCGACGAATTCCATTGGCTCCTCGAGCGAAGGACAAAACTCACAGCTTACGCAGCATGCCGATTACTCCACCTCGACTTTTGCGACAGCTCCTAGCAACGGTGACGTCTTCTCCAACGGCTACTATCCTGACAACGCCAGCAGCTATACCACTACGTCCGCAGATACTGGCTACGCTCAAACAATGGCGCCTGCCAATTCAAATCTGATGGTGACCAATGGTAATGGGTTCGACCTTGACCGTCACATTGGGCAGCTTGAGCTGCAAGTCGGCAATGGTAGGCAGCAGATGTATGGCATCCAGACAAACGGCAGTATGGGCTATCAGAACAATACTGGACTATATGTGCCGCCAGCTTTCGATTTCTATCAATGGATGAGGGAATTTGTATTCGCGTAAGCACCCCTCTAATGCAGCCATCCCCACCATGCTGCTCTTTGAGACCTGCCTCCGAATACTTTGATGCACTAATGCCGCTTATAGTCTTGAATCCTCCTGCGGCGACCACGCCGAATTGATGATCAAGCGAGGCGCTGTCCGTGATTCGGCCGAGTTGAGCGGTCATGCCATGATGTTGTCGTGCCCACCTCACTCTGTTATTGTCGACTCACTCAGCAATCCCAATGCCTATCCTCGTGATGCGCCCGCGACTGTTGCCCCACAAGACTTTGAAATTCAATTGGCGACCGCAACTTCCGTCGACATGAATGGAGAGGTCAACCCGTTCGGGGCAATCAACATGATCCGTCGTGACGAGCGTTTTCCGGCTTTCACTGAAAATGAGTTTAACATGATCAAGATGGACTTGCAGTTGAAGAGTCGTTGCTATGGGTATGTTCTCAACGAATTCCGTCTCTGTCATCACTTCTGTCCTTGCTCCAGCCAGTCAACTAATGACCCATCTATAGATTCGGTGCCATGCTAGAAGAGTTCGAAGTCAACGACGCCATGGACTACGCCGAAGCCTCTCGCTACGGGCCCGAAGCTGTGGAAACACTCCGCAGGCAGAAGCTTCTACAGTCCAAATACACAAGCCAATTAAAGCCGCACTATAGCAATGGACATACAGCTATCGCTAACCCCCAACAACATGCGACTCACCAACAACAACATTACACCAACGGCCAGATGTACACTCCGGCCTTCAACTAGGTCCAATATGATTGACAAATGATGACAAGTTTTTTTTAGCGTGTTTTACGAGAGATACTCACATGAGCGGGTTTTTTTTCACATGTCGGAGCAACAATACCTACGTACGGCACTTAAATTGTGCGCATATGGGCGGTCTATGTCAGTGGAGCAAGAGGTGGCCAGATTCATTCCATTCGTTATCGAAGCGAAAAAGTGCAGCAGTAATTGTGGGCTTGTAGGTAGCAAGGGGCTTTTTTTCAAGTTCGAATTGTGTTTTAGATAATTACTCAGATACGTTAGTCAGATAAAGGGGTAGGATTGGATCGCGAGATCAGTGGATAATAAGTTCAATGAGGGGTGTGAGGCCGTGCTTGTCTGTGTATAAGAGATCCGAAAGACAAGTAGAAACAAAATGAGTATATTACGCTGGATAGATCAATCTGCTAACTTTTGACCGGAAATGATTATTGCCAGCCTTTATAAGTTTATCTAGCGTATCTATTCATGCAGGAAATAGCTCGCTCTCCCCTTCAGAAATCCCCACCCCTCCTCTAATAATCCCCATCCAAATCAACTCCTCGGGCGTTTTTGATTTTAGGCCTCTTTTATTAGGTATCTTCTAGTACCCGATTAAACCCGAAGTTCCGCCGACCGCCCGTGGAAATCTTACTAGCGTAAGTTTAGAGTGCCCCGGGCTCGACCTCTAGCTACGCCGGAGGTCAGGAATTAGTCTCCGGGGGTAACTAGCTTAGCTGCCGCTTAACCTCGGTAGGGGTAAGGCCCTAACCCCTATCTACCTCTACAAGGGTTAGAATCTAGTAGAGTTTTTATCTTAACTATATATTATACCTACCTAATAGTACTTTATATATACTAAGTCTATACTTAGTATACTATTAATTATACCTTTATATACTACTTATTTTCCTACGTCTTATTAGCTACCTACGCTTATAGCCTTTATTATTTAATTATAGCGTTAAGAAATATTACCC
>JASZXT010000453.1:0-22090 GCA_035521555.1 Lecanoromycetidae sp. Uapishka_2 | reverse complement strand
GGATTAGGGTATGAACCTCAGAGTTGTCAGTAGAAGGGAGGCTGAGAAATTGGGATAGAGGTATTTGAGGCGTAATGACTCCAAACCTGTTTTGAGTCAGGGAGCGCTGGTGCGAGATGGTTGGCTTCGAAAATCATTGGTGGGTTCGTGATCTTGATTGAAAAGCATCTATTAAGGCTTAAGACTGTTTCCGCTCTGGATACTGCGATTACTGTCAAAGGTTGCCCGCCAAGCCAGCTCCCCTGAGTCGAAACAATAATGCGTCCTAGGCCATGCATATCATAAGCATCGTATAACAAGTGCGCACCCCGTGCTCGTCGTTAAGCGCTCGAACAAGACGTGATACTGCTATACTTCCCTCCTACTTTCACGTCAGATGCAGTCCCAACGATTATGGAGGAGATATTATACCAGGTCATACCAGGCCTTTCACCTTTGGGTGTATGCACTGCATTGCTATCTGCGAAGGGGTCGTCTCCATCTTCCTCCTCCTCCTCCTCTTCCTCTTCCTGCTCATCCTCATCCTCACCTTGCTCTACGCCACCTTGACTACTTAGTAGCATGGTGGGATGCGGTTTCGCAGGAGCCTTGCCCAGAGTCAGGCCAGCAAATGCTTCTTCGCCACTTTTCTGCTTTGTGGGTTCATGCCTCGCTGGCTTTGTCGGTGGTGCCTCATTGTTGCTCCAATCATCGCCATCGCTGTCGCTATCATCGTCGACACTCTTGTCTAAGATTTCGAATGCCATCAAGGCTTCGACAAGACCATCATTAGCATTGATCAGACTTCCAAGCCATTGTTCACTCTCAACGTGCTGAATGTATCGCAAAATCTGTCTCCTCAGCGCTTTGCACGTCTCGAATCGATTCACTGTTTCGGCATTTTCGCTCACACGAATGTGCTCCCTGTTTAGAAGCTTGAGATCGTTCATCAGGTTGGTACTAGCTATGGAGGATGAGGCAATTGTCTGAAGGAGCTGAGGCTTCTCCTTCTCCAGATTGAAGATTCGACGCTTGTGCTTTTTGGCTGACTTGTCCGGTTTCGATTTCTTGCCTTGCTTTGTTGTTGGTGCCAGCTCGGCTGCTGTGGAAGAAGTATTGGCAAATGAACTTCTTGTTGGGGAGCTTACTGATCCTTTTAAATTAGTTGCGGCAGGGGTCTCTTCCTCATCTTCATTCCCAAATGGGTCTTCATTGGCTTCTCTCTGCGTCTCCTGAAGCACCCTTGACTGCGCTTGAGTCACAGGCTTCTTCCGCTTCGGTAGTTGCTTCTGTAAAGCAACAATGCGCTCCATACCCGGAGTTGACTGATAGCTCACAGCCCATTGTCTGAACAGGATCTGGCATTTCTTTTGCACTTCCGAGTCCGACAAAGAGTCGGTAGCACATACTCGAAGACGCTCGAGTAGAGGCTCATCTGCGAACAGTCGCTGGAAGCGGGGTCCAGCATTCTCGATAAGACCATCAAGTATTGTCAGAGCACGTAATTGCTGGTCGACATTTCCATACTTTCTGAGCTTGCAGTAAGCCTGACATCAACCTCAATCCGAAGTTCAGCTTACAGCTTCTTACGGATCGCTCGAGCTGCTTCTGTAGGACCTCCAGTCTGTAATCTTATGACCTCTATCAGGTCTACTATTCCCCCCATATCATCTGCTTCATATTGTTCGCTAGTCAAACGGTTGATCTGTACTGTAATAGCCGTGTACGGCTTGCTCTTTGATAAGGGAAACATAGTCAGCTTGGCCGGTGGTCTGGAGGTCGGCAGAAACCAATTGTCTTTCCAAAGGAGGAAATGAAAAGTTCATTGCGTTCTCCGGAATTCAAAGAAAGAATGACTCAAAATGACTCAACGCGTGGTGCTGCGTGCAAATTCACGGCCGTGTTACCTACCGAGCTCGAAAACATCTTGACTTCTATCAACGCAATCTGCACTTCGAGGATTTCAAATTCCGCTTTCAAACTTCCGACGCGATTCTAGGAGAACTGTGATGAAAACCCAGCGACTAGGCAATCGGTTTCTCAACGATGCACGCAGATGCCAGGCGAGCCAGGGAGGTCAGCACATCATTTACGATGAGTCCACTAAGGCAGAGTGCAAGGTTCCTTTGAGCCAGAAAAATGTCATAAGCTCGATTGAGCTCCAAAGAGTTTGCATTTCTTGTAATGTCTGGTTCCTACGGTGAGAAACTGGTGAATGCTCGAGTTGTTTTGGAAATGTCCGGATATGGATCGGCTGATCTTTCGCCAAGCCTTTTCCGAACTGCCGAGTCATTTCCATATTTTCAATTTTCTCCGAACGTTGTAGACATGTCTCATTTGTTATAAATTTCGATTGCGTGTGGCGGGAGTAGCGAAGGTGGAGGTCGGAAGTGATTAGGCAGTGGGAGCAGGAGAGAGATGGGTGCCAGCAGGGTTTGGGCGTGGGATTTGGAGGAGATGAAAAGCGCCGGCGCGATGAGTGCACAACCCAACGAGTAGGTGCTTAGGACTTCTCTGTGTATACGCGCTGATCATCGAGCCAGAGACGTCCCTTCTCCTATGCCTATAATCCCTGGCTTCACACCAATCAACCCTCCACAATTGAACGTGAATGATGGACTGACACCGCAAGACACCATTGAGACGGCACACACTGCAGGCAAGAATGTCAAGACGCCAAAGCGGCGGAAGACTAATCCATACGCCCCCAAGTCAGCAGCCCAAACAAGGAAACCAGCAGCATCGAAGAAGCCTAGGAGAGCCAAGATAGCTGGAGAATTGCATTGCCATGATATCTCGAACGCTCTGGCAAGGACGAAGCCAGCAGTATCTGGATACGGTAAGTTGGCTTCTAAACGTGTTGCCACCACAAAGTCTGTTGTACACGATGAGACACCCGAGACGGGTTTGGCCGTTGGAACCTTCAACGGACCATGGGACATTCATGGCAGCACTTTGTCCGATAGGCAGACAACACCCCCGGCTTTGGGTGATCAATACCAGGCTGCCTACGTCAAAGGGCAAAGTTCATGTTTCAGTCCGAGTGGGTCCATCGCTGGAGGTACGGCAAGTTCTCCACCCACCGTGGCACCAGACGATGTTGCTCGTTGCGAAATCAATACACACTCTTGCGAGCCAGTTGCTGGTACCAAACCAATCATTCAAGCGGATCCGTGGAGCGACGATGGCGATATGTTTCTGGACTATATGGTGCCACCATCTGCCCAGAATGACAAAACATTGCAGGACATCGAAGGGCTGCGCAAACAAGAAACAGCGAGCGACCGGGCTCCAAGAAGACAGCATGAGCATGTTTGGTTTGACAGTGATGGAATATTCGAGGATCAAGGTAATCAGGGTGATCTCGTGTCGGACAATGACAATTTTTACGACACCGTGCAGTCTATCGCACCTCATGCTCCTGCAGAACGAGACCCTCTTGACAACTGGAGCCCGAACCAAATGAATGACCAATCTTCCATGGAAGACGTTGATACGGCAATGGATGTACCAATTTTACCCCCTGCACTACCACCCTCGGAAAATGTGCGTGCGGTGACCAGAAAGTCCGTGAATCTTGAGGAAGAGTCCACATCTTCGCCGTCTCCAGAAGCAAAGTATTCGCGCGTTGCTGTCCATACCTTCGGTAATAGCGTCAGCTCCTACCCTAGGACTTCCGAGTCTCCGAAGGGCTCCGAGTATTGCTTCGACGACGATGATCTAGACGAAGATCTTGCTCACTTCGCCGCAGATAGCTCAGATGTGTTGCAGCTATCAATGCCTCTGACATCGCCCCTGAAGCCCACGACGCCCAAGCTGCAATGGATGCCACCCAAAGTCTACACTCCGGCAAAATCCTCTCATGTACCAGTCTCAATACTAGATGTTCCCCATTTGGTACCAGTGAACGCTCAAGGTGAGGCTCTCCCATTCACGCGGCCGCCGTTCCCAAAACCGATCAGAGACCGCTCTCCAATCTTAGGACTCAGTAATCGCACCGTTCTACGGACTTGTTTCCGCATTGGTGAGGCGCTCAATGCTGCAGCTATCGCTAGTAGGTCTAACACTGACGCAATTATCGAGCTGTATGCTCGGATCGTTTCCTCTGAACGTGAAGACGAGGGCGGTTTTAAGCAGTTCTTCCAGTTCGGAGATCTCTTCACTGATAAGCCTCCCTACCTTACTGCAATATACAGTCTCTGGAAGGGCGTTGGAATGTGGAACCTCGACTCAAAGGTGTTCCTCGGAGAGGAGGGGAGAGGAAAAATGGCTAGAATTATGGGTAGGACTATAAGGCGCGATTCGGAGAGCGGTTGTGAAATGACCATCATGAGTATTTGGGAGGTGGATTGGGAGGATGTCGGAATCGCCAAAGGAATTGTGTGCTCGTGATTTGCGACTTTGCTACGGAATCAAGTGCTGAGACCAGTGGCTAATCGTCGGATGATAGAGTTTGCTAAACTTCTCTGCTGGTTATATAGGCTTTGATCTCTTCTTGACATACCTCGTTTGCGAAGAGCTTATCGCGATATAGGGAAGATGTACGAGAACACAACTGGCCACGCTTTGCAATTCCAGGTTGCTAGCCGAGTTAAAGGTTGTAGCTAGAAAAACATTTACAAACAATGCGGCATTGACAGGATGATTTCTAAGCTATGTAATTTTGATTGATTTAGTATCATGAAAGTATGCTCCATGCACGTATTATGCAGGCTACCTCGAGAACCAACCTCATGATCAGCGTGAATCCATACTTCCGCAGATGCCTGCAGAGTATGCTGGATGAAGAGAAACTAAATTACAGACTTGTGATTGGGCCTTGTACGCCTTGCTGGGGATATATTTTGCATTTCTCAAGTAGAGCTGTGTGAAACGCAGTCTGAGCTGCGCCATCAAAGTCCGATGGTCGAGGAATAGCATGCAGATTTAGGAAGGTGAAGCCTACTTTTTGTAGTTAAAAGTAACCGCTGTTCATTCGGTTTTGTCGTTGGTGGTTGTGTCGTTAGTATTGGTCGAGAAAACCCTATAAGGCAGTCAGCATCCGCTTGCCTTGAAACCTCGTGACAAAAAGCTTACAGATGCTTCTCATAGAAATGCAGCATCTGCGAAAACAATTAGCCTCTGCCACTCATGAATTGGTGAGCTGGACGTACCCGTTGAGGACAAGCTCGATAGATTGTAGGAAGCTTCGCCTTTGATCGATAAAAGCGCCCATCGGCATTCTTCTCATTCCATATCAGATATCCCCACAGTTCGCTACCATCGTTCTCTTTCACAACCGTGTCCACCGACTGCACCAATGGATCCCAGGCGCCATCCTTGGGTGTTGGCGCTTTCCAGTCATCGTCGCCTTCTTCGGTGTAACCTGTAAGGGGGGCAGGGGAGGTATCATGTTCCATAGCGCCATTGCTCTTCCTCTTGCTCTTACTCTTTTCCGTCTTCGGACGCTTCGAGTTGTCGGGCTTGGCTGAAGATGAGCTCTGGCGAGCTCGCTTTTTCGGCTTCTCGGACTTGTCTTTACCCGGGACGGGCTTGCCACCTACGCTCTTCCAGTACTCTTCTAAGATCTCGTGTGCTCCACTAGACAAATCGTTTAGCGCACTCACAAGCGAAAGCTCAGCGGCTGGAAGACTCACTCGAGGTTTTCTTCTACCTCCCAAGTGCGATCAGCCTTCTTCTCATAACCCTTCCATTTGACTTCATAGCGCATTTGACCCTAGATGTTCATCGTCTCAGCGTACATCTCTTGTTGGGCTGGACAGCTTGCACTCACATCTTCGAAGTCGGAGCGATGATCCAGAATTGACTCCACAATGAAGCTAGTAGACCAAATTAGTCAGAGCCACAAGTCTGCAGTGAAGCTGACTCACGTTTCTTCATCCTCGTCGTCCTCATCCTCTTCTTCTTCTTCCACTTCGTCTTTCATCTTCACATCTATAGGCTCCTCCTTGGCTTTTGCAGGGATCTCTTCCGCTACAGACTCAGCTTCACTCTCATTCTCAACTGGTAGAGGTGCTGTGTGAGGGAGTCTTAGCAGCAAAGAGGTACTCGTTGCGGGTGAGCTTTCAGCGCCAGGTTGAACTCACGAGGCATTGTGACGTCGAGTGAGCCGTAAGGACTGAAAAGTAGGTAAGAAGCAAAGCTTTCACGTCAATGGCAAGGATAAGTGATAGTCACACGGTTTGACGTATCGAAGGGTGAGCCAGACAATAAGCGCAAGACGTAAATGCTGTGGGCGCAAAGTGATTGTGATGTTTGAAGGTCCGCAATGATCGGCGGGTTTTCAAGTCGCGTGGAGACGCCGCTAGCGCGCGGGCACGTCTTCCAGATATTTTCGAAGCTTTTCTGGAAGATCGAGCTTTTGGACATTCTTGACAGCCCCTCCGTCCATAAATGATCTTTGTTCTCAACAATTCTTCTGTGCCTCATCATTCAGATGTCAGGATTGCATCAAGTGTACCTCGTCTGTTAAGCTAAAGAGCTCCAAATCGTCAAGGCTGACGCACCTAATCCAATATGGCTATGCAGCTCGACATGTCAAATGCCTCTGTCGTAAAAGATGAACAAGGCCGACCTTTCATCGTTGTGAGAGATCAAGGCAAGAAGAAGAGGCAACATGGCAACGACGCAGTCAAGTCCCATATTCTCGCAGCAAGGACGGTAGCCAACATTGTCAGAACATCATTAGGACCGCGAGGCTTGGACAAGATTCTGATTTCACCGGACGGAGACATTACGGTCACAAATGACGGGGCTACTATATTGTCCCAGATGGAGATCTCTAATCATGTCGCCAAGCTACTTGTCGAGCTATCGAAATCGCAAGATGAAGAGATAGGAGATGGTACTACAGGAGTAGTAGTTTTGGCAGGAGCTTTGTTAGAACAAGCAGCAGATCTTATCGACAAAGGCATCCATCCTATTCGAATAGCAGACGGCTACGACCAAGCTTGTGAGGTAGCAGTCTCCGAATTGGATCGGATCAGCGACAATGTTGAGTTTACAAAAGATGATAGACAAAACCTTTTTGAGGTCGCCAAGACAAGTTTGGGAAGCAAGATCGTTTCCAAAGCTCACGATCAATTTGCCCAGATAGCTGTCGACGCTGTGCTTTCTGTTGCTGATCTAGAGAGAAAAGACGTTGATTTCGAGCTAATCAAGGTTGACGGCAAAGTTGGTGGATCATTAGAAGACACATTACTCGTGAAAGGTGTCATAGTAGACAAAGACTTCTCACACCCTCAAATGCCCGATGAAGTACGAGATGCCAAGTTAGCGATCTTGACCTGTGCATTCGAGCCACCGAAGCCGAAGACCAAGCATAAGTTGGACATAACGACAGTGGAAGAGTTCAAAAAGTTACAGAGCTATGAGAAAAACAAGTTCACAGAGATGATTCAGCAAATCAAGGACACGGGCGCCAATCTGGTAATTTGTCAATGGGGTTTTGACGATGAGGCCAATCATCTACTACTACAGAATAAATTGCCTGCTGTGAGATGGGTTGGCGGTCCCGAAATTGAACTTATCGCAATAGCTACAAATGGCCGTATCGTTCCCAGATTTGAAGATCTCAGCGCAGCAAAGCTAGGAAAGGCTGGCCTTGTCCGAGAGATGAGTTTCGGCACCACAAGAGAGAAGATGCTGGTCATTGAGGAGTGCGCGAATACAAGAGCAGTGACAGTGTTCGTCAGAGGCAGCAACAAGATGGTTAGTCATTCTACTTGCACGGGTTGCAGAATACGCTGACTCACTCTAGATTATTGATGAAGCCAAACGTTCTCTGCACGACGCTCTGTGCGTTGTGCGGAACCTAGTCAGAGATAATCGAGTTGTCTATGGTGGAGGCGCGGCAGAGATCGCCTGCTCTTTAGCCGTTGAGGAAGCTGCGGTCAAGGTTCGTTTCTTAGGATTGTTGTTCCAAGCCCCGATCACTAATTCACAAGCAGAGTCCGGGCCTCGAGCAGTACGCCATGCGAGCATTTGCAGATGCACTCGACTCAGTCCCCATGGCTTTAGCCGAGAACTCTGGGCTGAGCCCCATTGAGACATTGGCCTCGATCAAGTCCAGGCAAGTAAAGGAAAAGAACTCACGATTAGGGGTCGATTGCATGCAGAGTGGAAGTAATGGTACGTACAGCTGACTTCGTCAATCCCGCCTTGCCTATCTCATTTTGGCAACGCTAATAAATCATGGAAGATATGCGGGAGAATTTCGTGATAGATCCTCTGATAGGCAAACGGCAACAGCTTCTGCTGGCCACGCAGCTATGCCGCATGGTGCTTAAGATCAATAATGTCATCATAGCCGGAAGCGACGAGAACGAGTTTTAGACACCGTCGACGATACCCTTGTCCTGATTTCGATGGATACCAGCCATAGAGGCGTTTTGCAATAAAAGCAATCTGGTGGAGCGCCTTGTACTAAATTCAAAAAACATAGAACTTGCACGAAGATGAAACTGAAAAGAGAGACCCCAAACGGTACTCCCAGGATTGACCTAGGTACAGAACTTTGTTGTATTTCAAAAGGCATAATGTTGCACCGGTACTCGAGACCATGGCTGAGTGCCCATCTCTACGACGTTTAGGTGACTTTTGACCCTTGGCAGGCCAGTTCCATGTTCTCCACACCATGTTGTATTCTTTCTCGAGACGCGACGCCATACCCGATCCATCGGATCAATTCTTCCAGTCTGCTACAGAGCGCTTCTTGTCCCACAACGGGATGCGCTTAAATCTCGAAAATACATTGAAACAACATTGCGCACTTCCGATCGGACCAGGACGCGTTGCCTTTCTGAAAGTCGTCTGTACATATAGCACACATCCTTCCCAGTGCCTATCTCCGTCAGCCTCATTTCTTATCCGTCAAATCTTGGTTTCTTCATTCGCCCAATACACAGAGATGCATCCTCTCTACTCACTCCTCCCCCTCCTCTCCCTCGCCTCCGCTCAAATGATGACCACAACTACGTCCACCACCTCCTCAACCACTAATGCCGCCGCCGTCGGCCCCGCCGCAGTTTCCGCCTCTGCCTCCTCGGCAGCAGAAGCAGCCGCAGAAGCCTCTGCTGAAGCCGCCTTCACCTCATTTGGCGCCTACGCCTCCGCTACCGGTCCTATAGTGGACGAATGTGGACCCACAGTCCCCGACCCAAGCGTGGACGACAGCTGCTATACTCCTGTACAAGAAGTCGACGCCCCTGCCGCATACGGTGTACAATGTCTGAACGATACAATCAGCACACCGATAAACATCACAAGTTGTGCGGAACTAATTCCCATTATGTGCGCGCAAGAATGGCAAGAACCCGGCCAATGGCTCTGGATCACCAACAACGCCTGCTCACTCGGATCCTTCCTTCCTCCCTACAAAGGCAGCGCCACGTGGCCTTCTGCCGAGAATTGCGAGTTGTTGATCTACGCAGCAATGGTCAATGAATGTGCTTACAGCGGAATTCCCTATAACATCGCTGCCGTAAACCTCAAAACGCTACCCCAGAACATCGGCCAGGGGCTTAATAATGTAGTGGGAACGGGGCAAGCGGTCAATGTGGGGTATGGGAGCTATTTGATTGCGGATCGGCAGCTGAGGAATCTGAGCGATGCGGATAATTGTCAAGCTGTTCCCTATGCACACGCCAAAGCGACACCGGTGGCTTGTGCGGGTGGGAATGGCGGAGGGGTATATCCAGCATTGAATATTCCTATTCCTGTAAGTTTGGGAGGACCGGGGGGTACGGTGACTGCTCTACCCTCCGCGGCGACAGCAGTGTAGGAAACATTGGAGGCTGGTGAGGGCGTGATTCATAGAATTGAAAGCAGATTCTTCTGTAGGAACCTTGTTCTGATGATTTTGCGTGATGGGCTACATGCTCGCCTTTAATATACGCTCGGACCCGCTTGAAACCGTGGAATCGTAACTGTATAGAGTACCTTCATGCTCATCCGCGTCGAGAATGGGATAAAAGGCATGGATAGAGGTAAGTTGATGGGGCAAGGTACGTATGTAAAGATAATCACGCACGTTATAGATACCTTGAAAGGAGATGCAATTGAGGGATGTTAAGCTCTAAATTGAATCTCATCGTGTTGAACTATCCCTGCAATAATTCTCGCCGTTTTGGCGCTGGCGGTGCTCGACAAAATTCGACACTCAAAACGCGTGGTTACCTCCTCCACCACTCTCTCCATGCAAATCCCAATCGTACCAACAGCTTCCGATAGTTAATAGCTACCTTGACTCATAAACGTCTACACAATAGTTGACCATGCAGGACTACGACGATCAGGAATTGGAGACGACAATGCTGCGTCTCCGCCAGTCTTATCTCGGTGCCTCTCCGCAAGGAAGCCTCTGCCTAGTACGACGTCCGCAACGACCGCTTCCTGAACCCCAAGGAGAATGCTTTATCTCTAGATTACCAGATGAGCTTCTCATCGAGATATTTGAATACCTTTCTCCAGATGTCCATCGTTATGATCCTGAGAATCCCATACGCGTTCCACTTGTTTCCCAGCAATGGGAGCGAGTCTATAACCACGTACTCTACCGCAAGATCCGGCTAGGAGACTCAAGCGTCCAAAAGAGGATCTATAGGTCAAGGCTCGCTACTGTTTTACAGCAAAGACCTCATCTTTGTGATTATGTTCAGGACGTTCATATAGATCTGCGGTTGATGTCTGCTGCATCTCTCACAGTTGCTGGGATTCTTGCATCTTGCAAAGCCATCCGCAGACTGTCACTAACTAAGGGATGGTTGACACCGGCTTTGGTCACTCCCGAAGCCACGGGTGCATTACCTCGTCTTGAGTATCTACAGCTCTCGGGCTATGCAAATGGTCTTCTCTTTATGGCAGTCCTGGCCTACTTTGCTGTACCAACGCTCAAGAAGATAGCGTTAGATCGCTACGAAGAATGGGCCACTGAGAATCTAGAACTAAGTGCAGGTTGGGTTTCAGAAGAGAATCCGTCGACTCTTATCGACAGAGCATTGGATTATGTTAGAACGCCTGCCATCCCCAGCGTACATCTACGAAACCTGACGACGCTCACCTTATCAGGACCAGTTGCGCAGCCGCTTGTCACCGAGGCAATCACGAAGTGGCCTGCACGCCTGCTAAAGTTCTCCCTGCATGGCATTCTTCATTCGAATTGTGCCGAACAGTACACTCTCAGTGCTGTACAACAAATTCTGAATTTGCACCGCGAATCCCTGCAGGATATTCGACTCGGTATCATACCAGGCGGAGGCCAAGATATCCCCGACTTTTCCGCTTTTTCGGATCTCCAAAGGCTACGACTAAATACATTCAATCTTATGGGAATAAGCCCACTTGAAGCCTCGAGAAAATTGGCTGCACCTTCGCTTTCTTATTTACACATTGAATTCGAAACTGAGGACCAGCACCCAGAACAAGTGGAGGATTTTGCCACATATGAGGTGCGATGGTTGGAAGAGTTCGTTGCCCTGCTGAAGCCGTCTGGAGATACAGCGACCAGCAAGTTGGAGAAAATATTTGTAGGGTTTCTTCCCATTTTTGCTCTATGGTACTTTCCCAGCACTGACGATGCTCCTTGGCCTTGGGACTACCTGGACGAAGCAGCACAAGTGGTGACAAAGCGGGGGGTGACTCTCAATTACACCACGCCAACTTGTACAAGAGAGGACTGGGATCGAATGCTCAGCGCTAAGCGAAACGGGGAAACATGGCCCCCTGAGAAAGAGTATGAGGAGACTGATAATGAAGATGAGCTTGATAGTGACGAAGATGACGTCGACGACGAAGATGATGACGATGACGAAAGTGATAATGATAATTAAGTGGTGGATGAGCTGCGAGTTTGAAATGTCGCAGTACCAGCGGTGTGTTTTGAGTCGTATAAAAGGATGTGAAAGAGAACGGAGTAAAAGTCATTGTTAGAGACCTCATACAAGCATTTCATCGGCGGCGAGCAGAAAGGGGAAGATGACCAAGGCATTTCATTTATTTTAGACTGAATAGCAATTGAACATGGATAAACAAATTCAAGGGTTTCGTCCTAAGTGTCTCCTTTTGGAGACAAGATTAGAAAATGAGGAGCATGTTTCTCATCATTACACCTCGAGGGCAAACCCTGTCAGATCATTTCAGGGGTTGCATGGTTTGACTGCATTCAAACCTCCAAGACAGTCCCAAAGATTACTTCTCTGAGTCTCACAGCAAGGATTCCATGTAAACCCATTTGCACCGTCCCCGTTTAGGCGATAAATGCGAAAAGAAACAACTGCACGAAAAATCCATCAGAGCTCCTTCGAGCAGAAACGCCAACCAACAACGTCGTCCACTGACCGCCAAACCCCACAAATGCAAGCAGGGTGTGAAGTCCCATTTACCCTCTTTCCACCGTTTCAGAACCCAGCCGAATGGAACTGCAGTACCCATCCAAACTCACAAACAAATGATTTGCCAAAGCAGCCACACCTACAATTCATCTCGGTACCCTCGCCTACCCAAATCCAGCATTCAATTCCAGATCCCTCGAAATGCAATACCCGATTATCGTTTATGACGATTATCAACGGCCCTCTGCGTTTCCATTATCGATGCCACCATGCCGGCTGTCACAATCAGTAATTTCGGGGGTGGTGGGTACCGGAGTAAGCCACAACCAGTAGTAGACACATACGCATCGGTTGCTGGGCGCGTTTGAATCTACCGACTTCTCAGATATTGGTGATCAATTTCTTTCTCTTGGGATTCGGAGACAATCTTACATGGTGGGCTACTACTCTATCAAAGTCTCATTATGTATTCTGTTGACAGATCATTACTGTTGGAATTGGGGTTAGTTCCAGACGATCGGGATAATTTGAGACAAAGTGCTCAGGTACGCGAGATAAGTTAATGCCTCATGGTGTGACAGGTGACACGTTCCTAAGGCTGTGGTTGATGATTGTGGTGGGGTGCTGACTGTGTGGGGGGTGGTGTTTGTTTTGCTACAGTATTCGGAAAAGCGCAGTACACATCGATCGAAATCTTCCTCCCTTCACGATTATTGTTGAATAACTAATCAATCTTATCGATATCCTGTGTTACGTGTCAAATTCTGTAGGAGAGCATCCCACAACCAAATTCCCGTTGTGCTGGGTGGGATGCACGTGCGGGAGGACGGCCGGGGGGAAGTGCTGGGCCGAATTAGATTGCAATTAAGGTGACCTTGCAGCGTGGGGGTTGATTAGGCGAGACAAGGGCACGTGGGAGTGCCCAGACCCTTCTATTTCGATCGGGGAGCCAAGGGGAAGCGTGATCGAGCATTTGTGTAGATCAGTGCATGAATCTGCGATTCGCGACGTTGTGCATGAGATAAGTAAATCGATGATATAAATTATTGATACGAGTATGAACATAATCAATATGACATGGTAATCAGGACTCGTTCCTGGATTCAAGCTTAACTGCGCGCATTGCACTACGGTCGCGTAAATTGCCTGCTTTTTCGCTCTCCGTATGAAACAGACTTTGCCTGTTTCTCCGTGAAACGACGTGTTATGTTATGACGGTCGATGTAACTCTCCCAGCCTTTCGTTTTCCTGACTCCTGGCCGGCTCTTGCGGGCTTGGCAATAACGGGTGGGAAATAAGCCTGAGGATCAGCGTTAGGTCTTATGACCAGCACGAAACGAGGCTCGGACCTTGATCCAACGGGGCTGATCGGCGTCTGAGCCGGACCAGCGCTCCTTCATCCATAATTGCAATAATACTGAGACATTTGCAGCGGCGGTCAGGGCACGTAAGCTGAGTCGTGCGCGTCAAGTTGTGAGAAAGCAAAGGCCAATTTGCAATCTTGGCTGGTAGATTTCAAGGAATAGTCCTGGGTGAGGTGATCACCTTTTCCCAGGTTCAGGCCTCCAGCAGCGGAGTAAGCAAGCATTTTCCCCAGATTTGCCTTGCTCATTTTTGGTAAATGTGACCACTCGCCGGTGTAATTAGCCTGAGGGGTAAAAGCAAAATCATTGTTTTAAGAAATTTAACATGAGCACGAGACATGATTTAAATAAAAAGCCAACGAATTGCCATGAATTCGCGTGATCGTATTGTCTTGTTGGACAACGACAAGGTTGATTGCACTCTGCTCTGGACTTGATGGCGACGGAAAATGGTAGCGCCTGCTGCTTCAATCCTTTGTGAGCTGACAGCGCATCATCCTATTCCTGCGCACCTGATCATTTGTGAATGGCAGAGATGTGGTTGCCTTGATCATCAGCGCACAATCATCAATGTAACAGTAATCCTTTATGCATGCCAATGGCGAAGATATCGATATTTACCTTCTTACAACCATTTAGCTAAGGCTGCGGTCAGTCCCCGGATTTCGGGAGAGTCAGTGTAGCAGTCATGTGAGCTTTGATTTCATATGCGCGCCACAACGATGCGCTGTTCGACCAGCTTCATGCGTATAAGCGACAAAAGGTCATCAGGTACTCAGCCCTCGACTAAGGCGATAGCAGCCTGACATGGACCACGTCGGTCCTCAATTCATTGGACAACATGTTATTGTTTCTCGTGGATTCATGCCCGAATAAAATACACTAGAAAGACAGCACTGTGTAGCCTGGACTCCGTCGCCTATCGTGTGGTGGCTTTGCTGTTGTGCAAGTGGAAAGCTGACGCTTCATGGTCGATAGTCAGGAGGTGGTAGGAACTCAGGGAGACCGCGATACCTGAGCGGTGAGTGGTAGCACAAATTACCACGTTTCCGAGCGCATGCTGCATTCGGCAATGAACCCTTTTCGCAAACAGAACAGGATTGGAAAGTGTGCAATCAGAGTTGGAAACATCCCATTAGAATTAGCAGCACTAGAGAACAATAGTGTGGTAAGACCAATGTCAGAGAGGAAGCATACTCTCATGCCAACTTAGCATGTAACAGGATGAATAGCCTAAGCGGTGCTCATAGGGGAAGGGGTCTCTCTTTTGATCTTTTAGAGGCAAAGAAAGTCGTTGGTGGCGCTGGAGAGGCTTGTTTAGGGTACCGTCGCGTGGGAGCCGGGATGGAAGGGAAGGGACATCTCACATGTTATTCTTGCCTCGCCTCACAAGCGTGGGGTGTTGATGCTTCGGTCCATCGGTCCATCATCACATCTGGGGAAGCCCGCATCCTGCAGGAATCACCAAATCGAGTTGACAGGCCTGTCATCTTCGAATCGAATTATCGCCTATAACTCCTTATCCTCGTCTACATTCAACAATGTACCTTTTCTTCTTTCAGAAAGGGTTGACCAACAAATTCGGAGAAGAGCGGTAAGACAATATCATGTTGTTTATTACTGTTATTGACGTCGAACCGCTTAATTGTAAATACAGGGAGAAGTGACTTTCCCCTTTTGTGCTACTATTGAACACTGATCGCTATCGTAATCCGTACGAGAGTAATAGTGGTGTAGTAGTGACCATGCTGTCTCCCCTGTCCCCCCTGTCAATCTAAACATTCGGCTTGATGGTTCCGATGGTGGGATCGAATTGGAGGCTTGGGGCCTTGCAACGGCAGTAGAAACTACCAAAGTAGTGTCTCCTCTATCTTTTGCCATCTCGTCACAATTCCTTAAACTCCCATTTCCCCAATGACAGTAGGATTTAAGCCTTGCCGCCCAGGAGTGCCTTCCAGTTCCCCGGGCCTAGCTTCAAAGTCTCAATCTTCTCAATCTACCTTATGGTGTTACCTCACTTTTGTCGGGTATCCAAGAATCGAATCTCCTCCCACACGCTCCCGCACCATCCGTTGGTCGTTTCTGCCAAAGAGATAGACGGTCATTTTGGGCGAAATCGGCCCATTAAATCACAAAGAAAAAGAAAAGGCCTCAAAAGCCCAACAAGGTATATTATCTCTGCCTGGACCCCGTTCTCGTGTTACCCACAACTAATTCCGACTTACGCATGCAGTCAGTCTCTTAGTTGCAGCATACGGTACTACCATCAGTACTCTATTTACTGCCTTGCTCCATAATATAAGCAACACATTAAAAACCCTTACTCTTCCTAACCTTGCATGGAATGCGCTGGGATCGACGCCACTCAATGCGCTTCTAGACAAATCCACCTGCTCACCCACCACTTCACTCTCCCAAACCTCTCCCCTCTCCAGAAACGTCACTTTACACTATTCACGGCCAAACCACGCTCGTTAGCATTCACTGCGATTTACGGCCTTGTACTTCTAATTGGAACTGACCAAAGTCACAAGACTTTTCCTACACAACTCTACTTTTCGAAAGAGAAGTGTTCCATTCCCACCTTCTAGAAGAAAAAGTGCCGTACCCCGGCTTTAGCGGTGCCTGACGAGATCGCGCCTTCCGACTCATTTTCTCAACAACACCAGACATCTTGCGCTCAGCGCAATTACCTCTCACATACACAATGCCGGTCAGGTTAGAAATACCGATGTTGTCTGTCGACCCTGCCAAAATGCGGAATGTCGATACCAGAAATGTTGAGAATCTATTCGGCATGTGGAGCGGTGAGCTCATTGCACCTCCTTCTCCTTCCAGCGCCCCTTACTAATTGCATGCCTCCTCAGTCTTCTCGAAATGTGCAGACACAGTAGAAGACGGACGAAGGCTGGAGAACATGAGCTGGAGGATATGGAATCGAGAAACGCTGTGTTGCGAAACCCAACCAAAACTTGCGACCACACCTGCCATCGACTCTGTGCGGTCAAGACCAAAGAAACAGGACGTCCCTGAGCTCTCGTCGAGCGTTGACTCGCTCGCCTCCAATGATTCTGATACATCCGAAACACCTGTCCACACTCCCACAGCACCTCTAAACATCGCAAGAACTTCCTCGTCACGAAGTCCAAAAACAACCATTGCAACGAGCCGAGGGAAAGAGAGACATATAACGTCATTGGATCTCGAGAAGATGGTGGTCTCCATCCAAGACAAGCAGGAAATGGAGCCTCTTTCACCAACCATCACCGATGCTATTCCAGCAGTGAAGCCCTCTACAAACACTACACCTCGACCAACGTCCCCAAGCGTGACCGCACCATTCCGCTCCTCGGACTCCTCGTCCTCTACTGCTCCAATGAGCAGCGCTGAAAGCGATCACAGCGCCGCACAGACTGTTGGCTCCGACACCAGTGCTGAGCTTCTTACCTCCCACCACAGCATCGTGCGCGGTTTCTCACCCACCCAGGTATCCTCATCCTTACGTTCGAGCACACACCTTGCTCCTGCTGCTATTTCAACGGGTGCGACACTGTCCAACAAAAACAAGGACTCGAACAAGAGCGGCATGGGCTTTATGCTTGGGGGTTCCTCTGGCTCCTCAGGAGAAGAGGGTAGCTCTTTGGAAGACCGGTTGTCTTCTCAAACTAACCAGAGCTCGCTGACTGCTGGACTTAAGCGTCCACAGACCACTAAAAAGCAATTGTCTTTCAAGGATGAGGTTGAGTCTCGCACTCTCAATAACAAATCCCACAAGGACGAGGAGGTCTTTGAATCTTCCGATGAGGAAGATTCTGACGATGATGATGCTATTGAAGAAGACTCCGAGGATGGGGATGACGAGGAATGGGAGGACGATGCTTCTGAAAGTGGTGAAATTGCGCCACCGACAGCACCAACCTTCCAGCGGGTCGACTCAAAGCCCAACTTGGTATCTAGACGTTCCCTCCTTACAGATCTGATGAATCAGTCTGACAGAGCCGCCGCCTTCGCGAACATGGCTTCCAAGTCAACACCTGCCTTAAGACGATCAAGGACTTCGACCCCTAATGGTCCCTCGGTGGGAGCGTCTCCGGAAGAACAGAATTCCGCAATGCTCGGCCCCCATATGACACTTTCAAAGCCTATCGTAACGTCCACGGCGAATAATATACCAATGGCTCTTTCACCACGTTCTACACGCCGCGAAATGTTGGCGACTGAATTGCCTGGGTCACTTCGCAAAGACGTCCTTTGGGAACGTCAGCAGAAAAAATCGACAGTGAATGCAGTCGTGAAAAGGAGACACACGGCGCACAATCTCACGAATCTAAAGGCATATCCCGAGCCAAATGAGCAAGACAGCTCAAAAATGAATGAGTACTTCTCCAAAGGATTAGGAGAGTATCATCAAGCTGGCTGGTAATTTACTACCGACGTCATGGATCCTACATCACCCTACATCACAAACACTACCATATGACTAATACATTACGACTCTCCTACTTGCATCTTGCTCATTTAGCGATCACTTGGGAGCAAAGCATCATACAGCAAGGCGCTGAGGAATATTCATCATTCGAGCAAATATACATAAGCATGCATCCGGCGCTATCATCCAAGGGGGGGTGCAAAATTTCATTCACGATACCAAACTGCTTTGCCATCCGTGCATTGCAATGTCGCTGCTTTTAATCAGTACATACAAATACATTCAACGGCCACTGCCACGTCGACGAGGACGAAGAGGGCGTGGCTTTATGAGCTACTCTAATGACTACTACGGCTTATGTTGGCTCAGGAAGCTTACAAAAGCAAAAGGGGAAAAGCGAAAAGACACTTCTCAAGAATACGGAGAGGCGAAAAAGGCTCAAGGCTTTTAGACTTTCTGCAGAGGCAGGAATGGCTGCCGAGTAGGCAGATGAATAATTCAAGTACAGCAATACAAATTTATTATAACCAACTTCCCAGATTATGTGCCATTGCGATCTCTTGCTTGTTTCGTTGTTGATCAATTCTCGTCTCTTTCACTGCCTGTAACTCATTCGGAGTCGCAAGTGATTCCATTCTCGTCTCTGACTTCATCGATTTTCTGCAGGGTTTCTCGAGCACAGACTGGTCTGGACGACCAGCACACCATCAGCAGTACTCCCCTGCACCAGTCAACCCTTCTCGTCTCCCGCATCAATTGATGTCCTGCAACGCCTATAGAATGTCGTTGATCAATGCCTCCCCTGCCACCCAGAACCAACCGATCCCCTTACGAGGCAACAGACCCACAATCCGACCGCTGCACCGGTCGTACCCGATCAATGGTACATTCGGATTCGGGGGACTTGACTGTTTAGAAAAAGACCCTGACTCAACCAACGTACCATGGATCGAGAGATCATAAGGTAGCATTATTGAACCGTGCAACAAGGGACTCCCCCAACAAGATTGATATCATCTTAATAGGCTAAGCATTAATTTCGTTGCATCTGACAAAGGAAGAAAGTAACAGAATCCTTCACCGCTCTCCGTTTTTCCTTACTTTAATTTCTGGGAAAGGCTTTTTCCCAAGCGCCCGGTATAGGCGCTGTCAATTGGAATTAGGCTTTGCGAGCCAGCACGAGGGATGTACACTCTACCCTATTAGCATGCTTTCCCAACGTGCTTTAGCGATGGTGTGATGAGTCTTGGTGTGTGTGTGTGTGTGGAACCTGCCCTTGTGGGGAGTACATGAAGAGTGGGGGTGGGGCGATTGATTAGGGCTGGTGATTAGGGTATGTATCTTTGGCGGAAGGAATGAGCAGCCGAGGCAGTCCTAGCCTGGGGGTTCGTTGGACGTGATGATTTTGTGTATCTTACAGGGCTACAGATACTGGATTTTGGATGGTTGTTTTGCGAGTCAAACATTCTGGCTCGAACGACTTGAGCATCAATGCCGTGGTGCAATGAGGCAGGGTCTACTCCATTTTCCTGCGTGACTCCAACCCCTCATGGCATTGAGTCATCGCCACCACCGTACATCGATATCTCAATTAAGATAGCTAGAACAAAACAACGCATACAACTCATGACCTGACACAATCGCAAACATTTCCTCTGTTTCTCGAGCTACCCACGCCTTTCGCTTAAACCCCACAAAAGAAGCAACTCACCTGATCAAACCGCTCTACCACCGCGTGGCCATCATCAATCAATCACGATTCATCATCGGAGAAACCGCTATAAACGAAACACCTACCCTGCATAACAAGCCATCACCCCCATCAACAAATCATGAATGTCGAAAACGGTCAGGACGCCGTTGGTACGTGAGACCCAAGTGATGCGCTGGCAGACTTCCACATAGATGGTCACGCTGACCGGGAAAATGGCGCTAAGGGGGAGGTACACAAACGCCACAGATATCAGATTCCTCGGCGCCACAGCAGAAGACGAGGGGTTACTGTAGGTTTTATGGAACTAAGAACGGTAGGAGCCTTTTGTGTCATAGAAGCTTGTTGCGCGGTGTGATGTGATGAAGTGTTTTGATGTCTGTCTGCCTGATATGTTTGCACGTGCTTCCTATTTCGTACTCGTGGTTTTTCTGTACTCCTTACGCTATTGTGACTACGTGTGTGGACACAGTTTTTAGCATGACCTCTTGTCTACAACCGCACCTCATGATTTGATGTTTTCATGTTCTAGGCTGTCGAGCTGGAGATGCATGTCCGTTCATCCACGACCCCTCAAAGCTCCAAAACAATGGACCTCGGCCCAAAACTCGCACCAAGGCTGGGCGAAAGCCTGGTCCTGAAGCTACCACTCCTGAGCCATCACAAGGCTCCGGCCCTAGCCATGGGCCAACTCCAGTCACAGGCTTGGTGGATTCTCGGAGATTTCCGCCTCCATCTGTAGACAGCACCCGCGTGGTCAGCAAACCAGTCCCCAAATCGCAGACGGAAGACCCACGCTCCTTCCAGATTGCACAACTGAAGCGAAGGTTTTCTCCTACTGAGATAGCCGAGGATGGGGGTACCGCTTTTGCTTTTCAGATGGTACCATCGGATCCGGATTTCCCGTTTGAGATGGCTGGGTTGGAGTGCCTGATGCACGTCCCTAGTACTTATCCGAAAGATGGTAAGCCGAGGCTGGAGGTAAAGAATGAGGAGATGGGAAGGGAATGGCAGGCCAAAGTCGAGAAAGGTTTTGCGAGGCTGGTAGCTGGAACGCTCGGGGGAACGTTGTTGGGATTGATGAGGGAGTTGGATAAACAGCTTGAGGGGTTGCTTACAGACAAAGAGCCTGAAAATGTGACTATCATTCCAAACAACATTCCTGGAAAGAGCAGAGAGCAACCTCAGACCCCCAAAGTCGGTGAGGATGTCAGCACCAAATTGCCAGTTCGTACCACAGCCAGCAAAGCCCCCAAGACATATAGCCCGGAACAACGACAATTGGCTTCACAAAGACGAGAAATAGAGACACGGCAGCTCGAAGCTCGCCTCGGTCGTGCTCCGCTTTTCTCCAAGTCCTCAGATGGCATTGCTTATACACTGCCGATCACACCCCGAAAGCACGTAGACCTACCAGTACCGCTTCAAGTCGTAAAATCTGTCAAACTCTTCGTTCCTCTGCTCTACCCTCTGCAGCATTGCAGAATCGAAATACAAGGTGTGAGCAAAGATGCTGCAAGCACGACAGAGAAGGCTTTCGAACGCAAAGTCAAAGAAAGCAAAGAAGGCACGCTGATGGGCCATGTAAATTTCTTAGCGCAGAACATGCATGTCCTAGCTACTGAAGTCGCGAAGGAAGCCAAGGCTGACGAGGACGAAGGAATTACGGATCTCCCAACAGTACATGTTGGAGAATCTGCCATCGAAAGCAAAATTGATTTAACGGCGGAAGACGATCGAGATCACATCAAAATCATCCCTCGGCCACCAGAATGGAGTTTTGATGACAAAGACGACGCCTCAAGCGATAGCGAATTCTTCGACTCCTACGACTCAGGAGACGAATTTACTAACGATGAAGACGACGGCGTTCCCTTACCCACTGTCCCCGAAGCAACGTCACAAGCTGGTCCAGAGCGCGGTATATCTCTCTCTTTCCCTTCCCTTGAACTCTACGGCATCGAGCTTCTCGAGCTCGTCACTTTGTGCATCACGATCAAATGCGAGCGCTGTAAAGATACTATGGATATCAGCAACCTCCATGATAAGGCTCAGAAGTCTGAGTCTTGCAAGAAGTGCGCCATGCCCCTCAGTATCGGCCTCCGACGGGAGCTGATGCATGCGAACTCGGTTCGAGCTGGGTATCTGGATCTCGATGGCTGCACCGTCGTTGACATGTTACCCAGGTGAGAACCCCATTGCACAGACACATTGGTAGCACGTGTTGACATGTTACCCAGGTGAGAACCCCATTGCACAGACACATTGGTAGCACGTG
>JASZXT010000452.1:0-22113 GCA_035521555.1 Lecanoromycetidae sp. Uapishka_2 | reverse complement strand
CTCCAAGAGCTTCCATCACCCCCCATGACACTGCGACTATCAACGCGCTTATTATAGCTCTTTCAAGCCTGCTTATTTGCGCTACAGCATTCATGCTGGTCGCAGTTTCGACCAACACCGAATCACGGTGCATAGAGCTTTTCTGTATACCTCTCATCTGCAGCGCTGTGTTCTTCCTCGTGCCGACTGTACTTCTCTGCGCCTGCGTGGTTGCTCTTAGTGACATTCGCCGGGACCAGTGGGAATCTGGATAGAGGAAGGATTTCCGGCATTGGTAAGGGAAGGTGTTGCGATGTGGAGGCTTCTGGACCTGGAGACGTCGGATGCGTGGGCATGGCTTGGTACACTGGGTCTTAATATCAACACAATGCAAACGAGGGAGCTGCAAGTCTTAGCGTGCACGCAGGCCTTTAGAGCCTGAGGATATGATGCTCAGACAAATCGGAAATGTGCAAAATGGGGTAGATCAGCCAGTATTTGCTGATAGGACCAGCAAATCTATCGTACGCTCTTTGCATCATGTCTGTAATGAAAGTAATTGCTTCAAGATGTTGAACCCCATATTCTGAAGAGTTCCGAGGCTTGCTTTCAGAGGGGTTCTGTAAATACAAAACACACGAGAGGGTTCTCGATAGACTAGAACTTTGCCTGAACCCACTTCTGCCAAATATCCACATGATTCCACTCCCTTCAAAGCTTCTTGAACTTACCCCCATCCAATTTCGACGACTTGGCAAGTGGGTGGGGAGCGGAGATCGCCAGGTTTGGGGAAAATTAATGTAGTAGAGCGTGCGAAGTCGGCGTCACTTCCGTGGCTTCTTCGAGGTTTTGACCGTAGTTGCTTGTCATAGGTGCAATACATGTCTCGCAGGAGTCTCGAATTGGGAAATAAGTGATTTGCAAGACTAGAAAGATGTTTTAAAAAAGTTGGGCTTCCAACCTCTCCCTGATAGAATATTGAGAATCTATCCATCGTTGGATCTGCTACCATTTTCTATTCTTAATCATGACAACTCATGCTTTGAAATACCCGCACCACATCCATCAAGCATGAGCACAAAACTGATCAAGTTGCGCCTGCGATCTCTTTCCCACTTCTTGCTCAATCCATGCCCTATACGGTCCCTTCGGCGCCTTTCTCCCATCTAGCCTCTCATAAACTTCGAAATTGCAATCCCGCCATACTTTCAGCTGCTGAACATGCCCTTCTGGGAGCTCAAAAGTTTTTCCTTTCGATCGCAAAAACCGGAGGATTTCTGTGGAGCCGATTTTTCGAGCGCGCATCACTGGGAAAATTAACTCGGTTAAGCATGATTGAAGAAAAAAATTTAGACACGATCGCAAGGCTACTCACAGTAAGCGACAAGGCAGGTGGTTCCACCTGCTTTTTCCAGAATTAAAGTCTTCTTCTTCGCCTGCAGCCTCTGGGTCATGAAAGAGCAGAACGGGTCGAAGAGGGGAAGTAGGTTCGCATGCTCGATTCGAAAGTGGACAGGCTCGATGCTGGCTTTTTGGTAGGTTGCGCAGACTGAGGCAGGCAAATCGCTTGCGGATACTTGAACGACCGCCGTGATGCTGGCTTTGCATGCACTTTCTTTGCTGAGCGAGCTACGAAGTATGAGCTTCTGAAATCGAGGTACTTTTACGGGAGAAGACATTACCTTCCGAGCCAAATCTTGGGTACGACCTCGTCAGCGCTCATCCCTTACGATTTCTGTGGATACTAGGGTTCGCCTTTGTCGGATGGAGGATTGGAACCATATTGGTGAACAGATGGAGGAAACTTCTTCTTGATAAAGATGGATGAATTTTGGACGAATTCATATTTCAGTTGTCTTTCGGTGAAGTCCTGACCCACAAGAGGTGGCATTTGCATCTCTAAAGATTGAGTCGGCATATGCCATACCCTAAGGCTATGCAGCGTCCCGAGATTAGGATATTTGAATAAGAACGAGCATAAATAGATTGATTATGTCGGCAGACATGAGGGGTTCATACATACAATGCCAGATGCTCTGCAAATGGAGATTAAAATGCCGGAAGTGGATCTGTAACGGCCGTGATCTCAGGTACGATCGAGCAGAGATCGCGTCACTGCGTGACTGCCGGCTTGAGCACACATTTCACACTTTTGAGGCTGGGCTACTGACAAAGTCTTAGGTAAATCTGATCAAGGCTCCTCTGCTGCGTCATTGCGCCTTTATCAAATAGAGTAAGTAGCCCTCCACCCATAATGTTCAAAACGCTGGACTTGTTTTACACTACTTTTCAAGGCTCTTGTAGCGTCTCTCTCATGATTTCCAAGAATCGTACACGTGAGGCTCTGGGACCAGATTTGTGAGTAAAAGAAACGCAGAGATCTGCTGCAACGGCAGCGGTTAGCCGAAAACCGTTCGGCAGGTATGCAACCTTGACTAGACGGCCACTCTACTCCGTAGATTATGTTCGATGAAGAACTTTTACTCGGTAGCTATGGAGTGGTGCCCACAGATGCTGGTATCGTATGACCATCAATAATGTCAGCTAACGGCCGATCCAGTGTCCCGAAATAGTGAGTGGCCGTTGTTCTGTTATACCGAGGCTCCGTCTCGTCCTCGGTGATTGTAGATTCGACCTGCATGCTATTGCAGTTAAAGAGGTTGCTCTGCAATTTCCGGGTAGTACTCAATGACATGAATATCAAGTACCGACCGAAGTTTTGATTGGTAGATTGCGTATTGTGGCACGATCACGAGTGGAGGTCCCGTGGGCTCGGCTAATTCACGTAGAAGGATTTTCTTATCTTCCAGAATATAGGATATCATTGCGGAAAAGACACATTTGATGGGCGTTATATCCCTCGTCTTCTGCGATAGTCGGTAGAGGTAATAATAAATACAAGTGACCTTCTGAACTTGAGAAAAGAGACTGGACACCCTGCTTGTCTAGTTTTGAGTAATGAAGCGTTCCAAAGTAAAAAGTCCTTGCACTTAGCGATTCGCCTGGCAAATGATTTTGCTTGACAGATCTGGCTAGATCGCTGATGCTCGAAGAAAATTCACGTACCAGCTGCCGTCCTCTGATGTCTTTTCTCTGGTCCACTTGCGCTCCCATATTCCATATCTCTCTCACGCTCAGGTGCTTGGTTATGAACTTCTGTAGGACAAGTCTTGTTCTGGTTTGGGAAGTCTGGCACGAACACCTCTTTTTTGATTTTGATCAAGTGCAGGCCGTGTTTCCGGCGGGCTTGAGATTTTGCAGCTTCCCCATGTACGCGCGCCCCCGTCGACCGAGAGTCAAGGTAACGCTCGCTGGCAGGCTTCTTTGAGGCTGAGCTGAGCTATGTTGCATGAAGCCTCTCAATGTCTCGAGGCGTTCTATGTTTGCAAAACGCTCAGTGCTGGCAGGGTCCTAAAAAATCTTTATGTCTGTTAATCTCTGTTCACTATGCCTTTCTTACAACATAACACACATTGAGATTATGTCAGGTTGAGTGGTAGATCAGACAAACTGTTTATCCTGCTATTCTTGGAAAGGACTCCAATTTCCCACACCGTCCTCTGACCGCGAGGACCCATCAGACAGTAGTACGAGACGTAAGATAAGGGAAGCCATTTATTGCAATACCGCGCTTTTGGGCTAACCCTTTATGTTTACATGTACGGTATTCTCAATAGGGCTAGAACTTGACAATCACCTCTTCTCAGCAGCTTCCCAGGCGCATTTGCACATAGAACGTGGTCTCAACCCCAACATGTAGTCATACACTTCTCTATCCAGATCTTCACACATTCATCAACCCCTTCAGGCATAATATGGTCGTTCAAGCACGAAATCTGTCGTCCTGTGTCTTTACGGTTGGATACTCACTTCAGATCTTCACACCATTTATTGACATATTACGTGTTTGGTCACATAGCATCTCACCGGCAGAGGTGGCAAAAAGTATAGGTTAGCGAACGGAATGAAATTTGACTTGGTGTAGTTTGAAGCGCTCAACAATCATGGTTCATGACAAGTAGAGATTATCTCAACTAGCGACATTGTTACCTGATGGAGTTTGGACTTAGAGAGGCCGCGCTAACTGGTGCCCCTTTCAGCCGGCTCGGCAGGGAAGGTGGCGTAACTAAAATCTGCCCCTGAGTCGATCGTAGGTACGCTAGCCTTAAAGCAGGAACACTGTTTTGCTTTTCCCATTTGAAAGGATCTTCACGGGATAACGTAGACTTTTAGTCATGCTGTATGGCAGTTTGAAATTATCCATTTGTAAAGACGTTATAGATTCTCGCCATGCGGAAGTATTGTGCGCATGAGTGTTTTGACGGGTGCCAGGTGGGGATCAGGGGATAAAAATAGGCTGAAGGCTTGCAGAGTGCAGTTCCCGGCGGCGCGCCAATGTCAGCCCAATTTTAATTCTCCTTTCGTGCGTGCCGCTAAAGCAGGTACACCAATCAGCATGTCTTCCATACTACCAACCCATGTGCTAGCGCTAAGACATGTGCGTGGCTCAGGTACGCGTGAAGTGTTGGATTTGGATCTCTCACTCATCCTTTTTCCTCTTCTCTCTCACTGTCTGTCTTGTCGTCGTCGCAGGTTGCTGTCGCTCTTTGATAGCTTGTAATTATTTCTTACCTGCGAACTATTGTTTGCGTCCTCTCCTTGAAATCTACAATATATATCTTTCCATTCTTTTGGATATAATCAATAATACATATTCCGCGTCATTTAGGAGCAGATACGATGTCTAACTTCAGATCCTTGGCCTTTATGGGGGCAGTTGCTACTTTCCTTCCATCTGTCTTTGGTACTTTCAATGCCGCTGCCAATTCTAACATGGCCGTATACTGGGTTAGTCGCAGCAAAATAAGAAGCACGAAGCCACGGCTAATAATGAATTGTGCAGGGTCAAGGACCAAACCAACAACGGCTCTCCCATTTCTGTGCTGACACTAACATCGACATCATTCAGATCGCCTTCTTGAACGTGTTCCCTGATCAAAGCGGTGGATATCCGGGGACGAACTTCGGCAACCAGTGTGGCTCCGAAACCTACAAGAACCCCAGCGGCTCCTCAAGTCCATTGCTAAGCTATTGTCCAAATATTGGCCCAGATATCAAGACATGTCAAAGCATGGGAAAAAAGGTCTTGCTTTCTCTCGGTGGTGCCATCCCCAATAACCAACACGTCAACAGCGACACTACTGCTGTAAATTTTGCCAATTTCTTGTGGAGAGCTTTTGGCCCAGACAAGGAGTCCTCAACTTCAACTTTCCCACGTCCATTTGGAAATGCCGTTGTCGATGGCTTCGATTTTGATATTGAGAATGTGCTTGCATCGGGGGAGAATACTGGTGATCTCAGTCGCGGCTACGGAACAATGATTACGACTCTAAGAACCCTCTACACCTCGGACAAGTCCAAGTCGTATTATATTTCTGGCGCGCCGCAATGTGTTGTCCCTGATACTCATCTGGCCAATGCCATCGAGACTTCCTGGTTTGACTTTCTGTTCGTCCAGTTCTACAATACCCCATCATGCTCTGCTCGAGCCTACTTCGATCATAGCTACGGAGGTACGAATACAGACATCTCTTTCGACAAGTGGATCAGCTTTGTGAAAGCTTCATCGTTCAATAAAAACGTCAAAGTTTACATGGGCCTCCCAGCGTCAAATAGCGACCAGGTCGTGTATGATCCCAAGATGTACCTGGCACCCAGTGAGGCCAATTCCATCATTAAGGCCTTCCAGTGCAAGTACCCAAGCAATTTTGGAGGTGTCATGGTGTTCGAGGCAACCTACTCTGAGATGAACTCGATCAATGGCAAACCATACGTTGACGTGCTCAAAGGCTACTTGAAGGGCACTGGATGTGCAACAAAGGCAAAGAAGATGATCAAGCGAGAGCCAATCGTCGTTCAGTCGGCTGTAGTCGGAGAGCCGAACTTCGATACTGATCTCCCTACAGTCGCTCTTGCCGGACTTGCTCCATCAGGACTGGTCTCCCCTCCCAGCGCGACCAGCAATACGGCCTCTGCATCCGGGACAGCCTCAGCATGTGACTCTTCCACTACTGCTTATGCCTCAGCTGTATGTGGCACTGTCGGGCTCTTCACTGGAGACTCTACACCCGTGGGTGGATCTTATGACGTGGCGT
This sequence comes from Lecanoromycetidae sp. Uapishka_2, assembly GCA_035521555.1. Lineage (NCBI taxonomy): Eukaryota > Fungi > Ascomycota > Lecanoromycetes > Lecanoromycetidae sp. Uapishka_2. The sequence continues at coordinate 15,979 of JASZXT010000452.1, read as the reverse complement.
CGGTGGAAGATTGCGAGGCGCTCTGCTCGCAAAACAACCTGTGTGAGAGCATTTCGTATAACGCCGACTTTGGAGAATTGTGCGATCAATATGGAAACACAGTCACTGAAGGTGGTTTCGAGGCGAACCAGTACGGGGTACCATTCTACGACAGGGGTTGCTTCGACACCGGGAGTGCGCCTTCCTCGTGTTCCTCTACTCAATCAAGCTCAATGTCGTCAAGCTCGTCCGTTCCTGCTTCGAGTACAGGTACCATGACACGCAGTAAGAGTACAGGGACTGCTCCATATACGCGGTCATTTGGCACTGCTCCTTTCAAGACTGGCTCTCCATCTTCTGTATATTCTTCTGGTCTATTCCCCTCAGGCATCTCGAGCGGTTCCATCCCATCGGGATCAACAGGCCCTTACACTCTGACCAACAGCTCTTCGCCATTATCAACTGCCACTGGTGGGACCGGACCTATTTCTTCTGGTGGGACTTCTTCGCCCACTTCCAGTAGTGGGAGCGGAAGCTTACTACCCATTTCCTCTGGCGAAAAATCTTCACCAAGCTCAACCAGTGGAGAAGAGGTCATCTCGGTCACAGAAGTGGTCACACTTACAAGCTGTGCTCCAGATGTCACCAGTTGCCCGGCACGGTCGCATCCTGTCATTACTACCGTGGTTCCAATCACAGTTGCTACTTTCCCACCAAATTCAGCCAGCCCGCAGACTACCGAGGAGATCGTTGTGACAGACATCGTGACTTCCTATGTCACCACCTGCCCATACACGCACACTGCTACGTCTTCAGGTCAAGAGATCGTAGAGACGGGCATGACTACCTCTACTGTTTTTAGCACCATTACTTCGACGATCTGTACCAAATGTGTTGCTCCTCCTACTCCAGCACCCACCACAGAGGAGCTTACCGTTACGGAAATCGTTACGTCGTATACTACTACTTGCCCCTTCTCTCACACCACCACATCTGCAGGTAGCGTGATCGTGTCTACAGGTACAACCGTATCAACTGTGTTCAGTACCATTACTTCCACTATCTTCCCTGCTGGGACTGGCTCGCCATCAAGTGGAAACGGAAGTCCCACACTCCCTGGAGCTCTGGGTCACGGTGCTTCTAACGCAGAGAACGTACCGTCCATTCCCGAAGCCGCTGAAGGCTCGCAAGCCTCTGCCGGCTTGTCACTTGCACAAAGCCCAGCTCAAGGTGAGCAAGCATCGGCAGGCTCCTCTCCCACAGGATACAGCCCATCGCCTTCTGAGAACGAGATTCCTTCTCAAAGCGGTTCAGCACCAGCTGGTTCGTCCCTCGCAGATAGCAGCCCATCTTCTCCAGAGAGCCAAAGTCCCGCCGAAGCTGCGCAAGTACCAGCAGGCTCATCTCCTGCAGCAGCGAAGACCATTCAGGAAACCATATTGGTGGTGCCAGTCCAGACCTCGACCAGTGTCTCTGTGTCGATCAGTCCCTTGCAGACTACTCTGCCCATCACACCAGGTCAGAGCGGACAGTCAGGCAGCCAGCCCCCTCTACCTGGCCAGATGGGACAGTCTGGCAGCAATGCGCCTTTCCCAGCCGGCAATGGTACTGGGTCTGCCAGTCCCTCGGGTACTTCAAGCCCGAGTCAAGGCACAACAGCTACCGGGCCCAGCGTCTCTGCTTTCACTGGTGCTGCGAGCAGGGTTGGTGGTGGAGCCCTAGGATTTGTTGCCTTCGTGGCAGCGGCGGCTTTGATGCTTTGAGGGAACCAGACCAAGGTAATTTATCGAAAGCATTTTAGCGCGGGGGAAATATTCGGGCGGGATTGGTGTTTGTATGTAAATTTTTGCTTTCTTAAATAAACTATAATATCTATACACAATAGCATGTCAAATATGTGATACCATTCATATCACCCTTTGAAATTTCATGGTGCCTGATGCGAAATAGGAAAGCGTCAAATACGGGGACCCCAAGCGACTTGCTATACATATCAAGCAGGTTGACCTCTCTCTCCGCGCCGCCAACAGATCCCTTTTCCGACTACGGACATAGGACGTATTCTGTCCTTCAAAACAGCTGAGCTCTTATGATTATTTTGGATATAGCTCAAATCGCTTGATTTGGAGATGAAATAACTTGGTAGGTTGTAGACTATCCATAACGTAGACTACCTTATTGAGATATAGCCTTAGTAAGCAGCGCCGAAATAAGACTTTCGCATTCCACGGTCTTGCGCTCTATGTTCACGATACCCGAAGAGAAAGTCTTGAAGCTCGAATGCGTGTCGACCGCAGCCTCTTTCTTCTCCGACTGCTCACGTAAAAGATACCACGTAGGACTTTGGAAACTTGAACAACATGATCTAGCGTCTGGCTCGCGAGAATAATGTTGCGGTTGTGATGATTCTTGGTACGCAAATTTTGGCAAGAGAATCTCCTTTGATCGAAGTATTGTTGTCGGTGACAAATTTTGATGGGTCACAAGTACCATGTATGAAGAGCCTTGGTGTTGAAATGACGTGCGCTGACCTGAAACCTCTACGAGTTTTATCCAGGAGGAGGCGCCGACATTTGCTTTCTGTAACAGCATCCCTGGCGCATCCCTGGCGCACCCTAAGTCTGACTAAGATGGCTCTTTTTAATATTCAAACCTCAATATACCGATAGTCTCATGCTTCTTGACCGACGGGTCACAGACGCTGCCAGCTCAAGCAAGAAAAGAATGAAACAAATACCAAGGCCTGGCCTGCGGAACCACTTTTGCTTTGAGCTTGTTGCTTATTCGGGGCCTTGTCCTCTGCGAAAGTTTTGAGCACGGTCGTGCTTCCTCGGTTGTGTGAGTGTACATGGCATTCCGACACACTCCTGTGGGCTTATGTTACCATTTACAGCAAGTTGAATTCAACGTGGACTATGATGCTATGAAGCTGGGGTTCGAAACGTTGGCGGTGCCAGCAGCAGACAACAACAATGATCTTCAACACCATAGGTGAAACGCTGTCAAAGCCTTAATCCGCTGTCATTGGGCTTTCATGCCCCAGAATTGGGAGAAGCTTCATGGAGGTAGAATCTAGGGATGATGATTGCGGCGCTCAGCGTTTCGCTTTTCTGTCACCTCATACGTATCTCCTCGCATCATTGATCATATGTATAGCGCCTAGGCCATTCGATTTTGCTTCCTTCTCAATCTAGGATTGAGAACAAGCTTGTCTGCAGGTCAGACTGATGTTCACTTCGTTTCCAACGGTCAACATGTTTTCACTGTGGCCATTCACCGCGTTACTATGCACAACATCCCTCTATCAAGTACTAAACGCACAGGATGCCTCAACAACCACGATTGGCCCAAATACCATCGCTAATGACGAAACTGCAGTCACTGTGAACATGGCCACTGTGACGCCTCCATCCACCACCCAGGTCTTAGATGTTCGCTCCGCTGAAGAAGCCTGGGCCCATCTATCAACACGATACAGCATAGCACCCAGCGACGCCACCATCATCGCCAACGATATTTACGCCTATGGCCTTTCCGCATTCATTTCCGCCCTCTCTACAACAACATCGTCTCCACAAATCCCAGCTGCGCCCGTTCCTACCACCCTCGCCAACTGCAACACCCAGCTCACCACCATCGGCACATCCAAAACCGCCATCGGCCTCCTCGCCGCCACAGAAGTCAATCTCGCCGCCGCTATTTCCACCTTCTGCGAACCCAAAAACCCAGTCACGGTCACCAAGGCGCCGAGCGCGACATACACCCGCGAACCCGTCAAGGTAAAGGAGGTCGTGCTACAGGATAGTGCCAATTGGTATCTCATCAACGTCGGCTATGACGACAGTGTGCCGTGTCCCACCGAGAATGGCCCACTCATCATTCAGGAGGTAAAACAAAACCCGCCGAATACAGGAAGTGGCTATATTGGACCGCAGGTTGCTGCGCCGGATGCGGATTGCGTGAGTGCGCTGACCCAGGTGGCGAACTCGTGTCCCGGCTCGTTGGGTGCGTCATGGGAATCTCAGTGTTGGCGTTGGGAGATACAGGCCTGGACGGGAAGAGATGTGCCGCCGCCGAAGATGAGGAGGAGAGGGCTAGTGGGAGAGGCGGAGATGGAGGGGATGTGAGCACTGAACCAGGGTGTGTTAGATCTTCGCTTTGCTGACAAAGCTGCTTATGTAATTTCAATATCTGCGGCCCACTAGCGCCACAGGCTCTACCTCATGGTTTTGGAACCTACTGCAACAAATATAAAGTACCATACCTTACACTTTACTCACTTCCTGTTGCATACAATAATCATAACGCAGATCTATCAATAAGTTGTAAAAGCCTTTGACCTACTTCTGCTTAACAGACTGCTGGCGGAAAGTCTTGTCTGAACATAGTGCGGAACGAGCGGCATGCAGCCAGAGATCATCAGAGTACGAGTACTGCCAGACAGACAAATCCAGCCTAGCCATATTCAGCTCTGTCTTCAGTAAGCTCAGCTTCTTGATCATTTCTCAGGTTTGGTAAGAGCAGCATCAGCTACCTTTCGATGCGAGTTGCGTGCCTTACTCTTCGCCATTTTTGCTGCTTTGACACGCTCCTGATAGTCAATTAGCTTGCTCTCATTACCTCAGTCTGCCATATGCTTACCTCTAGCAAGATATGTGGTCAGCAAGAGCTCCGTACAGAGGCGTTGCAGGGGTAACTTACCATGATCATTGTCCCATCCAGTTTTCAGTACAACCTCTACACCCACGCTACATGAGGAATCCTTTCGGTCGACGGGTGCGTCATCTACCTCTTTGATCATCTTCTTGATGAATTCGGTATGGCGGTCAAGCCTAATCTCGCTTCGCGGATCGCCGACGCAGTACCAGCTGAACCGAGCCACCGCTGTTTCAATCGATGCCTCTTCCACGTACGCTATGCGGGACATTTCGCCGAAGAATTTCTCTATGGTATTGCAAGAGTGGGACTGCATGGTTCCAGAATTGAGGAGCATGCCGCTAGAATTGACAACATAGATGTTGATCGTTGTTCGATCTCCTTTCCACCCTATCAGGTCTGAATGTGTTCCTGTGGCAGCTTCTATCGCTGCCAAGCTTTTTTGCGACATGCTCGAGGTTGCACTCATCAAGGCCGATGAATCGTCGTTGGCCTTGTATCGAGACAAGTCATTGTCGGAGGGTTGGCCATGCAAGTCTCGACTCTTGCAGAGTTTGATGCTCCTTCTTACTTTTGAAATCCCATGTTTATGGTCCTTTTCATTGCTCGTCACGGTTTCGAAGTCTTGATCTTCCCTGACTCTGTTCACCACTGGTTTTTCAAAACAAGGCTTTGCTTCGGAACGTCCTTCTTCACATACTTTCTCATCGAATATCCCTTCGGAATCGTGTTTATCATCGACCTTTTCTTTGTCCATCGCTTCTATGCGACCCTTCCCGTCAAGAGCGAACGGCTTTGGCAAAAGCATACCATCCACCCAGGTGTGATAGCGACTCCCCTCCTGATGGACTGCGATGTGTCTGGACCCATTGAGGTCTGCTGTCCAGAAATAGCGATTGCTGTCTTTGATCTTTCTCAACACGAGTTCAGCCAGTCTTGGCTCGCTAGGGTACCGGCCACGGATTGATGGAATCACGACGGTCTTACGCAGCTCTCTTTTCGGAAGCTTATTCTGTGAGATCAAGAAAGGGTGAGGTTGTTACTCCCTACACGAAGCGCCGGCCTTCTCTAACGTATTGACCGGATGTTGGTCATCGAGTCGGGCGAACTCAATATTGGGATCGCTGGAACGAAGTCAATCACCCTTGCTTCTTGAGAACGCCGGATGTTTGGGGATTTCTCAACCTTGTAACATTGACACTGGACAATCGCAAGGCCCGCCTCGTCCAAATTTCCACGACTGCTTCCCACTCAGCCTTTTCGAAACACTCGCTCATGCCCATTTGCACGTCGGGTTGATTAGTGCCCTTGATCAATTCTTTGACTATTTCATGCTGGCTTGGAGTGAGGTATTGATATTCAGCGAAGAAATTCTTGAGAGCTTTTGACTCTTCAGAATCCATCCTGACCAGCAACCTCGAGTCTGTCACTGCCTGGTGTTATGACCAACGCCGTGAGGTTTCAACGATGCAAGTGTGTCTCCGTCGTGGAAGCCGTACTACCCATACCAAAATGCGCGGTTTGCAATGAATTTGCGACACGTTTCTGCCCGCCACTGATCTAAGCTGGATGTGGTAGTTGTAGCGCTACGGGTTTAGACCAATGCAGGCTTGTATAGGCTATCTCCTGCAGCAATACCGTCCTGTATCAGTCTTTCGATAGTGTCAAAGGCGGACAGATGTGTGGAGTTCGTGGAAGCGGCCGTACTAAAACAGTAAGGTACATGCAAAATTCATGAATGGCTAATTTGTCCTAATCTACGTCTGGTAATCCCAGGCTTCTTCACTCTGTCGAGTCCTGCCTCGTGCTACTTGTTCCTCTACAACTACCAACAATAGACCTGAGACAAGCATTCGCATCTCTACTCTGCCAGTACGCAAAGAACGGACACTGAATTATATCCTATCTCAGGCTGTGTGATCTGGACTTTGCTGCGAATCTTATGGCTAGTCCATCGCCTCCCAACAGAAAAGGCTCAATAACCGTCAACAAACCAGTTGGGAAACATGCTACCGCTCATCGCTTCACATCAGGCTGAGCGGCTACCCCTCCTCTAGTCTGAACAAGTACCCCAACAACACAACGTCCACTTTCGGGCGCCCAGACACTCGCGTTGTCGACCTCCTCTATCAGATCCTCAATACAATCTTCATCTCCGGCGCGCATAGCCATCTTGCGTGTGTTGTCCACCTCCTCTTTCCAATCGAATATGACCGTCACGTCTGCTATGCCGTTCTTAGAGATGTTGACCGCATCTGCGATGCGATCGAAAAAGGCCCAGGTGGTAGGACAAGAGCGAAACCTGACGCTCGTAAACCTATCACCGTTGTTTAACCAGATCCTTAACTTTGTATTGTCCTGTTTGTACTTTGCCAGTGGCATCGTCACGGTTTCGTGGGTCATAGTCGCGACATCCCTTGTTAGGACCGAAGTAAGATTGGGTGGGACGGCGTTGGCTTGCAGCCCAATGGAGTTCGGACTCTCCCTCACAATGGGCGATGGCTCGGGTGCATCAGAAGTCTCGGCCTGCTGACCAGTGGGAGCTGGACTCTCCCTCATAGTATGCGGTTGCTGGGGGGCTTGAAAAGTTTCGGCCGGCGTTTCAGTGGAAGCTGGACTCTGCCTCGCAGTATGTGGTTGCCCGGGAGCTTGAAAAGTCTCGGCCGGCGGTCCAGTAGAGGTTGGACTCTCCCTCACAGTATGCGGTTGCTGGGGTGCTTGAGGAGCCTCATCCTGCACCCGATCCAAAGTAGGCGACGAGTGGCTTGTCTTCACTTTTTTCACTGGCCTAGGGATTCCCGTCATTTCTGGGCTAGATTGATGGCGAAGCGGTGAGGTAACGGTGGTAAATGTTTGCGTTCTCGATGCTTTGTGGGACGCGTTGGTGAAGTTTGCTGGACAACTTGAATGAGATGCTGAAGGGGTTATATCGCTGCATTGGAGGGGCCTCGATGATTCGGGGAAAGATTTGGGATTACTCGGTCGGGACTTCGCTGTCTCAATTTCACTGACTTCCTGATCATTGCTGTCGAAGTCCCTGAGAGACGTTGTAGTGGACGGGTCTCGTGCTTGTCGACTGCCTCGCAAGCTTTTGACTAGATCCGTCGGCGAAGAAGCCTCCTGACCTTGGATCTCAGAATAATTGGTATTCGGCCCTGGGCTAGCTTCATCAGTTTGAAGTTCAGAGAAAGCGACGGCTGTCTTCTCGAAACCAATCAAAGGACCTCTCCAGAAGAGGTATCGGACCCCGCCCTTAGGGTGACCCCCAGGAAAGCTTTTCACAATGAGTCTTTTGTCGTTGACATCCAAGGTATAATATATAAATTCGGAGTTCCATTCTCTTTTCACTACCGTCGCTCTTGTTGGGATGTCTGGGACCTTGGCGTCGTCTGTAGGTATGACGACTGACCTGGTATAACCTCCCTGCTTTTGGCTCACGAATGCAGGCATTTCGTCACGACTACGATAGTATTCACGGGCTTCCTTGAGCATATAAGTCTCGTGGCCTGTCGGTAGAGCCATGGGACACACACTTATGTCACTGCGTCGTTTTCCTGTTGAGGGTTTCGGCGTTTCGAATGCAGCAGACACAGTGTTCTTTCGCCCTGAATTGTCTTCATCCTGATTATGCATTTCTTTCCAAAGTTGGTGCAATTTCACCCATGAGGTCCCTTCAACGGAATAATCGGGGCTCTCCGGAGGCGAGGGAGGCCACGTAGCGGCAGCTCTGATGAACTCCCAGACCTTTCTTTGATTTTCAGATGCTATCTGGTATTTTCCAACTATTTCCTGAAACTTTTTAGGTAGAACCATTGCACACCATACCTTGATTTCAATGTTAGGCAGGTGTGGTCTCGGCTCCACACGAATATCGCTTGATGAAGATTGGAAGGTTGCCTCTCAACATCGAGAGCTTTTGCTTTGAGGAGAGTAAAACAAGGATCGGAAAACCAAGAAACCGTCGCGACCGAAGTGTCCCACCAAGACCCGGACTCTGACCATGTGATAAAGGGAGGAAAGGGGCTCGGGTGAGCCGAGATGGTCAAGGAAAAGCGGTGAGGAGATCGTTGGGGAGCCGGGACCTTCCGTTCGTAATCTCTTTTCCCTTCGCTCGGTATTTTTAGCGAGCTCTTCCTCCTTGATCCTTGGAGGTGGCCATCGTATCCAGCTTTCTACCGAAAGACTCAATATACAGTGGAAGAAACTACCAGAATCCCTGGTACAAGTCCGTCTTCAGCCAGGAATCTATAGATTGCGATCATTTCAGGCATGTTTTGATGTGAATGCAGCCATTCTCGTTACCACAAACATACCAAGAACCATACGTTCTGCGACCTACGACTCGAACGGAAGCAAGAATGAGCCAAATTACATACGATGGGAAGAAACTTGCTGTAAGTCGTATTCTGGTATTTTCATAGTACATGCTGACAAATCGACACAGTGTACCCTCTGCCGTCTGACGAATCGAGACTGCATTCTAGATGGCAACAAATGCAAGCGATGTTGGAGGAAAGGCTTGGAATGCACATTTACTATCCCTGTGGCTGGAGATAGATCGTCTACAGATCGAAAACCAGATGACACCGATAATAGATCACTTGATACGTCCTTGACTGGCATGTCCGGCACTGCGACCCCGTGGTTTCTGTCCCTTATTCAACAAGACATTGCCGCTCGGAATGCCAGCCTTAGTGCTCCTCCACAAACCGGAATCTCAGACTCTGAGGTCACTCTTGGTACATTAGGTTCCTATGGGTTGGAAGATTCCAGCATTTGGGTCGAAGTCGGCACTTTCTACATGCCTATGTCCGAAGCATCACAGATAACGAAGAACTACCCATCTTCGTGGTCTCGTCTCCATTATCTGGAACTCAACTGTTTCATGCAGCCCCTACAAGACGTATCCACCGTGGACGAAGTTTTCCACTCACTCGAGTGGGCGCTTAGAGGCACCCCAGCTGAACAGGGAATTTGGGGCGTACGTGCCAGTATCGAAGGGCAAGAAAAGATGATCCTGGTGAAAAGATGTGATATAGGTGCCTATCAAGCTCTACTACAGGCAGTGTGCAATGCGCCGAGTTGGAAAGAAGGAAAGCTGTGCAAAGTGACTCTAGATTCTTTGAAGGACGAAGAATGGTGAAAGTACGATAATTCAGAAAACGATGCATCCTTTACATATGTGGATGTCGAAGAAACCAATACGTTAGCACTATCCGACACGTAAAAAGACCCTTGAAGCTGTTGAGCTCATATAGCTTTAGACGAGTTAACAAAGAGCTTTAGATATACGTGGTTTCAGTACTTCACTCAACGGAGTGGATCCTTGGGAGACCTCGTAGGTGTCTTGCCGTCACTAAGTTTTGAGAGGGTTGCATACATGGAAGATAAAAGTAAAATCGAGCCAGTCAAAACCTACTCGTGTACTAGTACGCAGGAAACCAATAAGAGGCGAAGACTGGATGTTGGTAGCACAGATAGGCGCATCCAAATGAAGACTAAGGTCTGGGGCCGGCGGGTGGCTTGGATAGGAGATGACAACTACTTCTGCTGATCTTAGGATTCTGTGCCTTGCGCTATGGTAGGCTAATAATTCATGAAATGGACCTGGTCAACAAGATGTGCGAAAAAATCATTGCCTCCCTATTGGCTTTGGACTTTCAAGGGGATCCCGAAATGGCGCTAATATACGCTAGCATGGACATTCAACGACGCTACACATATCTGTCACACCGCCTTCCATTCTTTTCCGCCTCGAAGTTTCCCAAGGCCTTCGACGTTGGAATAGGTCTTTCTACCCGGTCCCACATTTGTACGGATACTGCCATCGCCACAAGAGACGATAGGATCTTTGTAAAGCCCTTGCTATACTACCGAGCCTAGCGGCTTTTCGTCCAACATGGTAGGCTGATCAAAAATACTACGAGTAAACGCACTTTAAGCTCGCAAGAAAGAGTTCGAAAACAGGCTTGCATTGTCAATGCTGACTCTGCATAACCCCTGGCAAGTAAATGATTTTCGAACCATATGGCCTCATCTTCTCGTCCGAGAGAGTTCGAGGACGCCACCATCTACCAGTGGCTTGATCCTCCCCATTCAGTCGGTCCAGGATTCAATTCAGACGTAGCCGAACCATCGTAGGTTGAAACCCTATTGAAAAAGAATTTCCTAAGCTTACATACCGAGTGGATATCACTCACAGCCCGGAACATCCAGGTCCCTCAAGAGCGGGTGGGTGTATGAGTGGGCAGATAGCTATCAAGCAAGTCGGACACTTCATACGATCGGTCAACGCGTGCTCTCAAGTCGCTCGTCCGAGCTCGAATACCGGCACCATAACACCGAACTTCACCGCATAGATCAGACAGGCTTCTTTCCCCATGGGACCACTTGGACAATGGCGGCGGTTGCATATCGGCTCGATCCCGTCGGGGAAAAAGTCGCTCTGTTTTTGATGATTGACGAAGACACTGAAAAGGTGGTTCGTTTTGCGGACTCGAGTAGGAGAGAGGTGACAACATCATCTCGCATGGGTGACAGTGGCGGACCAGGAGAACCGTTCGACCCTCAGGATACCTACGTAACGCTGTTTGCGGGGCTCAATGATGGATCGGAGCTCTATTGGGATACCGAAGTCCGCGGATCCGAGGTCAAGAGCACGGCTGACCTGTTCACCAAAGTCGTCGGCCAGTTCAAGACGGTTGATGAGCACCACTGCATGATCCAGGCTAGATATGCATGGAAGTGGAATGATGCTGACGGGGGTCAATTTGATATCTATCGCGGCCAAGATTACCATTGGGCTGATATAGTTCGGGAAATTGAGCGTGCTCCATATAAAGCCGAGACTTGTTGTATTGTCATGAGAGTTTGCCATATCTTTGATTAGGCTTCAAGACTCACTTGGAAGAGCAAGAATCATCGTAGATAGGCCGAAGTTCCTTATCTTATTTCAAACAGATCAGCTCCCTCGTAGTATATATGAAGTTAAATCAATGATGTGTTTTCACGCAAATCTGCGGATTTTGGTAAAAGGATGGGCCAAAGCATCCCAACCGTCAGCGCTGGCGAATCAATAGAGTCGCCGCTCTCAAATACCTAGGGCAAAGTTTTACATACTCCGAAAACCTTGGCTGAGAGTTGTAGGTCTTGTCGCTTTGAAAATGCGCCAGCGCTGGCAAATTTGGGAAGGACGTCGCCTTGTGCATTAAGAAACGCAACAATTAAGACTTCCTCTGCAACTACTATCAAGTGAATATCTACCATTGGGTACATTCTGTCAACTTTTGGCTCCTTTTGGACCTTGTGATGTCTTTGGTTGTGCAGTAGAACCAAATAGGGGTACGCTCTCGCACAAATTTCATCAGCGCTGCCTGGAAAATGTCAGCGCTGGTTTGTCGAGCTACAGGGAGGATCTAAGATCGATTACAAACAGCGCTGAGGATCTGGAGATAGCGCTCGTCGAATTGCGCTAGCAGCGTCACATGGTACTCCCTGCCCCAGACTTATCAAGTACCACACCGCCTTATCACAGTGAGAGCTGACTCATGCGACTCACTAGAGTTTTTGCATGATACAGAAAGTCTATGTCCATGATATGGACCCTGCGCAGGATGCATTGCAGTCGTGACGGTGATAGGTACTTTTTGCGTGTGGATGTTTTCGTGCAGCGCTCATGGGCTATTGACAGCGCTAACCTTAAATCATCAGTAGAGTCTTCCAGCACGATCAGAAGACAGCGCTGAGAAGAACGGGTCAGCGCTCGATATATCTCATTTGTGGTTAGGAAAAGTTGTCTAAATGGAGGACCATCTGGCGCGGCGCTGTATGATTTGTATCGGCGCAGGTCTATGAATTCAGGAAAGTCTTTTGTTATGATAGAAAGTCATCGCTGAGAAGTTGAAGGTAGTGCTGGCAGAATTTCGTTTGTGGTAAGTAAAAACCATCATATATGAGGATTTTCTGGTCCAGCGCTGCACGACATATACCGGCGCAGACTCGAAACATCCAGGGGAGTCTTCCATCACAATAGAAAGACAGCGCTGAGAAGTTAGGGGTAGCGCTGGCTGTTTTCCGCTAGTTGTCAGCCGAATATATTTTTTGGGTGAATTTCATCTTCGGCCCAGCGCTATCCCATTTTTACTAGCGCTTACTATCCCTTGCTTACACAGTCTTCTTGTAACTTAAGGAAGCCGCGCTGAGAAGATGGAGTTAGCGCTGGCTAAGTCTCGTTCTTGATAACCTGAATATATCCTAGGTGACATCGTTTTGCCCCAGCGCTGTTCTGTTTCTCCTAATGCCAATTATTAATTGCACATACAATTCTCTTTCATTATAAGAAGGCTAGGCCAAGAGTTTGGATTTAGCGCTGGCTATATTTGGTTGGTGTTGACCTGGATAGGTTCGACGAGACACCCTTTTGGCTCAGCGCTATGCAAGAATTACCGGCGCTGCCTAGTCCTTGGTGGCGAAGCTTTCTCTCATAGCGAATATACTGCGCCGAAAATGTGAAGTCAGCGCTGAAAGTCTAGAGCTGAACAGAATTGAGATGGAGAAGAATGCTGAATAGGTGCTTTCCTTGGTTTCGGTAGTTGACCTCCCTCATTACGCCATATGCGCGCACTGGCCAGCATTGACTATTAAAGTCAAGTCTACCAACGACAAGTCATCGCCGAACGGTTTAGAGGGTTTATAAGCTAAGGTTGTGTCATATATACAGGGGATATGTTCTGCTCAAGCCCCGAAATTCCCATTTATGGTACAGCGCTGATTCAGTATTGCAAGCACCGACTTGGAAAGCTTATATAAGTTAGGAGTATTAACAATAAATCAGTGCCGAATGGTTTTAAGACAGCGTCTACGATTCTCGGTCGAATGGGGTCCTAGACTCTTGATTTGCACCAAATTAGTCCTCCTTCAAGCGCTGATCCTGTTTACGCAGCGCTGACTAGCTACTCTTATCCAAGTTTTCTCTCATCTCTTAGAATTGGCACTGGAAGTTCCAAGTCAGCGCTATACGAATACGGTCTTCTTCGTTACCGCGAAGCGGTATAGCCATGAGTAAATCAACGGCGCTCTTCATATATTGCCAGCGCTGATACATCCGCTCATGACAAGTATTTTATCAAAACAAAGAAGCCGCGCTGTGATTTCCTAAGCGGCGCCACTGATTTTGCACATAAGGTGAGATATCTTTGTCTCTACCGCTGAGAAGTCAAGATCAACAGCGCTGATCATATATCACCGGCGCTGACTAGTACAGCTAGCCATAGGCTATTCTAGACTTACAGAGCTTGCGCCGAAAGTCCTAAGTTGGCGCAAGCTAGTCTCCAGTTATGATTATCCCAAAGCAATTTTGGCTGCTAAGATGCTAAAACTAGTAGCGCTGGCTATATACTACCAGCGCTAACTTGTCTTACCAGTCATAAACTCTCCCGACTGTAAGGAAAGGGCGCGCAAAGTCTTGGGTCAGCGCGAGTAGAACCTACCATGTGATTAGGTGGAAGCCTTTTTCGAAATGGAAGCGTAAAATCTGACAGCGCTACTTCTATACAGCCGGCGCCGACTGATCCTGTTAACGGGAGACTCTCTAAGATCTAAAGAAGCAGCGCTGGAACTTCTCAGTCTGCGTGGGCTAATCCTGGGTAGTATTAGGGGCAAAGTTTTTCTTCACGACGGTAAGTTGAAACCGACAGCACTACTCGAATTCAATAAGCGCTGATTAGAACAGCTAATCGCGGATTGTATAGGATCTTATGAAGCAGCGCCGGAGTTTCCTAGCCAGCGCAACTAAATGCTGGCCAGTAGTAAGCATGGACTTTTTACCATACAAGCATGAAATCGACGGCGCAAGTCATATACTACCAGCGCTGACTATCACAGTGACATGAACGCTATATAAGGTCGTAAGAATCAGCGCACGAGGTTTCAAGATAGCGCCACCAGGTTCTGATAGTTTATGTAGGTAGAGCTCCGCTACCCAAGGCTAGAGTCGCTGGCGCTGACCACATACTACCAGCGCTCACTATTCCTGCGAAAAAAGACTTTTTAGGGTGAGAGGAAGCAGCGCTCGACGTTTTGAATCAGCGCGATAGGTTTTCTAATAGGCTGTCTAGGTTAAGTCTCGCGGCGCAGACCTAGAATCGATGGCACTGGTTGTAAACCATCAGCGCAGTCCATTGCGGTTGACAGTGGGACTATTTAAGGCATCGAGATAGCTGGGTATTAGTATTCAAGCAGCGCTACCAGGTTCCAACTTGTGAAAGAGGCAAGGCTTGATTTACTACACACGACTCAAGTACCTTAGCGCTATCCCAATTTTACGAGCGCTGACTAATTGAGCCTACAGAATACTCTTTTCAACTTCCCGAATCAGCGTTCGAAGTTGCAACTATGCGCTTCTAAGTCTTTGGATTTAGATCTGGTATGCAAGGCTACACCCAAATCATTGTAGCGCTACCGCAATTCTACGAACGCCGACTAATTGAGTTCATAAGATATTTGAGCAGCATTCAAGTACCTGCACTTTGAATATCAAACCTGCGCCGTGATATCTTCCAATTTCTCTGGAGTACGTACCGCAAGGCTACCCCCATAATCTTGTAGCGCTACCGCAGTTTTACGAGCGCTGACTAACTGAGTCGACAAGATGCTTTAGTAAACTCTAAGTACCTACTCTTTGAAGATCAAGCTGCGCCGTGATATCTTCCTATTTTTGTGGAGTGCGTATCACAAGGCTACTACCACGATGTTACAGCGCTACCATATTTTGGCGGGCGCTGCCTGACCAAGGCAGTATGATATTCTAGCTGTTTTGGAGTCTCAGCGCACGAGGAAGCAAGCCGTCTGGATTTGAGCGGTGGAGTTTTAAATGAGGCGAAAGTCGTCAAATCCACCCGAATAGAATACTATTTTACTGAAACATAGCCATGCAGTAACGTTTACAGTAAATTGGAAATAGCGACGCGATGGTATGGTAGCCTTTGCTTCGGCGACTTTGGATCCTTGATGCCTACATGCACCTCCATCCCGCGTCCCCCTCCCCTCCTTAGCTCAACAAATAATACTGCGCTATTTCCAAAACAAACAGTCAGCTCATTCTAACACTCCAAGCCACACCGGTAACCATCAAATGGAGAAGCAACAATACCTTCCCAACCTGCGTCTTACTACAGAAACACTCATTCGCGCAATCAATACATTCCTCGATGTCCCCACCCATCATATTGCAGTCGACGACATCCTGGTGGCATTTCGAATCGCAGTGCGTGTAGTCCCCGCAGCGGCCTACGTCTGCTGGGTTCTGGCATTGTAGTTGGCAGAATCTCTGCGAGGGGCCGCATTG
>JASZXT010000451.1:0-22165 GCA_035521555.1 Lecanoromycetidae sp. Uapishka_2 | reverse complement strand
GTCAATATCTTCACTTGTGTCTCAAGTTCTGAAATGCGCCTTTGTGCGTCTCCGGCGACCGTGGGATGGGTGTGAGACAGAGAGGCGCCACATTTCTGGCATGTCTGGGCGAAAGACGTTGTTGGGAAAGTTGCGACAGTAGGGTTCTTGATTATGGTGGTGGTTGCTGAGGACATGTCATGGTAGGTCGAAGGGTTAGGAGGTGTAATGGAGGGGCGTGCGAAGCTGTATAGATGCTTTTCTGATAAAACAATGTGTACTCTAGGGAAGGGAAGGGTTTATTGTTGCTGACCGCTCAGCGAATGCGGGTAATGATCCAGACGTGAGACAAGACCGAATGCGAAACGATCCCTGCCGAGCGACATCGACGGCGTGGGGCATCTAGCCGCATGATCGCTGGCCCTGAAGATCCGACTCGCTGACTCATCCGAGGAAGACCACACACATGAATGATGAATCTGCCTCGCTTGCCAACTTTTTCGAAATTTGATACTCGAACTTCTGGGCTACTGCATTGTGCTGAGTCAAGCGCTTGAAATCTCACTGAGTTCTTGACCTTTGATTGGTATGTTCTATCTTATCCCCCTTAGTACCACCTTTCGTTCACAATCATGCGGACTGTTCTTGACCTGTATATCATAATTTTTGCTCAACTTCATGGGTTCAGTCTGATCTGGTGAAGGTGCTTTCCACCAGGTCAAGCTTGCCCACCGCATTGCTAAAGCTCTCACGGAATATGTTCATAACACGTTTTTATCGAGCTCTGTGCGACGTGATTACAGCGTCAATGAAGCGGAGTCTGTTCAATTGGGGGCTGCGCAAGTTCTCATATGTTGGAGAGATATCTTTTCCCATTCAAGAACTTCCTACTGAAATTATTCTGATCATTGCATCAGAATTACCCATTTGCTCACAAGTAGCTCTTTCGTTAACATGTAGGGGTCTTTGGCTTAAGTTGCCTATCCCGTTTGAAAAGTTGAGAATTCCTGTGGAAGAGCCTGTCAGTCTTAGGGAACTAATGATGAGCAAGCCTCGAACTCACCAACCAGATAGATGGGATTTCCTCCATCTTGTGGAAAAGGATGTTTCAAAACACTGGACTTGGTGCTCTAAATGTTTTGTACTCCATCCAGTATACCACTCGCCAGGGTACATGGAAAAGCTCTCGGTGCCACAATTGGAAACCCCAAATATGGAGGCACTAGTAGCCTTGTATAGACTTGTTTTCCAGAAACGTCCCTCACACGCAGCTGCTGGAAAATACGATATTTGCCCATGTATAGCATTGACTGCATGTAGTAGGCTTCAAATAAGGAAATACTTCCGGGACTTGGCTTTCAAGAACAAAATGAGCGGCGGGTCTCCCTTGGAGATGACCGACCTGATCAGATCAAAGTCGTGGAATACATGGGCACATCAATGCCAATATATGTACAATCATGCCGAAGTCGTCGGAATGAAAATCCATGGGTTCCTCTACCACAAGAGCGGTGATCTTGCCATTGTACTAGAATATCACTACAGCCATCCAACGAGGTCACCGAGCTCATCTTCAAGACTCTTGTGTCCTCATCAGAGCCTTGACAAAGCGATCAGGGATCTTTTACGATGTCAAGATCTGCACTCGCGGTACTCCGTTTGCGCTAAATGCAAAGACATACAACAATGCCCAAAGTGCGGGACGAGAATTTGTGAACTTACTACGGACAACAGCAGTAGCGATACCTGGACTACCTGCTTCTTTTGGGTTGAACGACGGCTGGATGATGACTCGTGGCGCAATCAAACGGTGTTTCTCTATGCAGAGCGACCTATTCAATGTCCAGTTCAATTACTTCGGTGACCGTATCATATCAGAAATGAATTCATCTATTGACGGAAATTTTGTTATTCTGCTCCCCAATTTGGTCGAACTGCCCATAATAGCACAGCGGCATACACCATGAGGTGATTTAACACCATCTCGAGGATCGAATTTTACTTACCGAGACCGACTTGTATATAGACACTCTACATCACTAAGTCCTTGGCATATTTGAAATTATCACCCCTCTTGATCTTCATTATAGAACTACTATAGTGATACCGTTCCCCGACATTGGTGACGAGAGTGCGCCCATCTCTTTCGATCATTCGTCTTCTGGCTTCTCAGTTCATCCCTGACACCATGGGTCCGCCAATAAGACCGCTTCAAATCCTCATACTACTGAATATTTGATATACACCGAATATCATTCAACACCTCTGCAACTCGCAAAAAAATATCGGAGGAAAGCAAGTGGAGTCTATGGGTATCATCTGCGAGGAGATGGACCTGGTGTCGTGGAGATGGAGGGTTTAATGCATGTATGTATCGTTAGTATTGAGCGGGTAAAAAGAGATATGTATGTATGTATATATAGAAAAGACCTGAGATCCTTTTGATACTAGAATCGTGGTAGTAAATTGCCCGAGGCCGAAGATGCTGTCAGAGCGCATATTCATGGGAGATAAGTCTCGAAATGGAGCGGACTATGTGGAGTGGAGTTTAGAGGAAGTGGTAATGTTGTTCCGGAAGTGGATGAAGGTGTGAGGTAGATTGGACGGTGCCGAGTGGTTGACGAATTAGGAGATGTGATACGTATATAGTACATGTCCCAGTTAGCACATAGATCGAAAACAACCAATCACCTCTTTCATGTGCGTGCATTTACTGATGTTGCTAGGATTAGTCATTTCCAACCATCCTTGTCAACCGCTGCATCTCGGCGTTGATATTTGGGCAAGGTTGAATGAGGAATGACATTGCAATCTAGTATACATTGAATTCCCGACCAATGTAGGCCCTATGCCGCACTTCTATTGCGGTAATATCACTATAATATCCCACCTACAAGGGCGCAATGTCCTATTCAGGACAACAGTAAGGAGAAGAATCCGACGCCGAGGGCGAAATTTTGCGCTTTGCAATCGGCAATGTAGTCCGTACCAGCCAGCTGTATCCAGGAACGTCCTTTGTTAGAGCATAAGAGCTATGCAAAGATGCATCTACCCGATATGGCGATCCATAACGCCGGTAAAATGATAGTCGTGTGTGCGAAAATGAGAAGAGATGAGGGTGGTAAGATTGGGTGTTGTGCAAGAGCGGGTAGTAGATGTGGTGAACATTGCTCAAGAGGCGATTGCACGAGCGGCTTGGTTGCCGTTCTTTCGCTTCTTCTCTGGCTTGGAGACTGTGCTCCAGCCCTCATCCTCAAGAGTCTCGGCACTTGTGTCCTTGGGAGTGGCTCCATTGACTTGTGCACCGTTTTCGTCTTTCTTCATGTCCTGGACAATCTCCTTAGGCTTGGTCTCCTTGTCTCCAGCGATGATCCCGTTCTCGTCTGCAGCCTCAGCCTCGTCCGCTTCTTCATCTGCAGCGGACGCATCGTCGTTGGCCGCTCTTCGTAGAATTTCGTAGCTCTTGTTAGGCTGTGCTGCTGGAGCGCCATTCTCTTTCGGCTTCTCCTTTGATTGACCATTCGTCGCCTCCTTCGGCTGGCCGTTGGCTTGATCCTTGGCTGCTGGTTCTTGCTTTCTCGCGGCAAGCTCAGCGTCTCTAGTCGCCCTTTTCTCCTCTTTCACCTTCTCATCGGCGGCTTTTTTCTCAGCACGAGTTTTTTCATCCGCCTCCTTCTTCTCCCGGATAGCTACCTGGCGCCTCTCTTCGACTTCTTTCTCCTTACTTGCAGTGTCGATTGGTTTTGCAGCGCCGAAAGGACTTGATTTTGAATCCGAGCCTGGAGCAGGGGATGCATCTTTCGGCGCTTCCGAGACGGTACGTTTCGCCAAATTCAGTTTGGGCCGCGAAGCTGGGGCCGCAGGCGCAGCTGCAGGGGATGGCGGCGTACTAAGATCGCGATTTGATAGAGCGGGAGATCGAGCAGCTTTTGTAGGTGCGACTGGTGGAGCAGGTGGCGCATCAGGCTTCATCTTGGTCCTCCATTGGCTGTCTTGCTCAGCAGCTGTCGGTACACGCTCGATGACTGGCCTTTCGACGAACTCGCGCCTCGGAGGCCTGGAGCCCGCATCTGATCTTCCTTCACCCCATGATGGTGAGTTCCGTCTGTCAGGACGGGGACCATCACGGCTCACTGGACGGTCACCTGGGCGGTCAAAGCTCCTTGGTGGTGGTCCAGTTGGCAGTGTGGGCGTGAGTGGGCCTTTCCGATCCCAATTACCGAAATCACGCACTTTCCCATCACTTGGCTCGTAGCCGCGACGGCCACCGCGCTCGCCACCGGCATCGGAGGCATTGTCGAAGCCTCCACCGCCACGACCAGAGCCAAAGCCACCTCGGTCCGGCACTCGACGGGGTGCGCCACCTGCGTCTGCAAGGGGCCCTTTCCGATCCCAATTTCCGAAGTCTCGACCATCAGGTCTCTCCTTCTCTGCAATCCGAAAGAATTAGCAGTCGCGCAGACTTGCAGGTATCCTGCAACGAGGGACAACTCACGGGGCTCTGCAACGCTGACCCTTATGTTTCGACCTTGAAATTGGGTGCCGTTGAATTCTAGTGCCTTTTTGAGCCCATCGAGACTTCCAAACTCAGCATATCCGAAGCCCTTTGGCTTCATTTCCATTTTGTCTTCCACAATTCGCACGCTGGTCACATCGCAGCCCGAAAAAAAATCCATGATATCGCCTTGCGTAGCATCAAAAGACATGTTGCCCAAATGAACGGTGAATGGTGGTTTGGTAGGTAAAGGCAACTGTTCGCGGACAGAGTAGCCGCGGTCTGACACGCAGGAATTAGTAGGACTCGACATGAGTCGTAATAAGGCAGTCATAGCACACCATTAAATCCTCCTCCTGTACTGTAGCCACGATCTCCACCATAGCTACCACTTGGTGCGGATGGCATCGGCGCATCCTCCATCTCGTCGGCCCAGTTGATACTCCCCAACTCTGCAAGAGCCGTCAGCAAATCGCTCATCTCCGCCTGTCCGTCGAGTTTTTCAAAACATACTTTCATCTTTGAGGAAGTCCCCAATGGCCATCTTCTCGCCCTTCGCTTTTTTTGGAGCTGCATTACTCTGTCAGTATCTTGCGCATCAAGACGTAGTCGAGGAATAGTTTGTATGCTCCTAGGCACATACCCATGATTGCGGCTCAGTATCCTACGCTCTTACGAGCGTCCACCAGCCTAGATGCTGTATGATGTGTAGTGTAGAGTCGATCGTCTTCGAATCAGTTCTTGGGTCTAATTGGTTGATTTTTACGACAGAGCCGTGTCGTTGAGTACGAAGTCTAGGTGGTGAGGGATCGGTCTCAGATAAATTTTAGCCTGTGTTCCTCTAGCGTTGCCGGTTAGCGCCCTAGAATATCGCATCGGCCAAGGGTTCTTCGTCACCGTGCATACAGCCATACACTACCGAGACTGCCTCAAGTGCGGATTGACCGCAAGGTGCTCTTCGCAAATCACAATGGCTTTAGAGACTGAGACATATCCTGGAAGTCGCTAAAAGCTATACACAAATCACAATGCCTGCCTCAGAGACTCCGACTACTGGCATAGAGCGTTTGTACAATATTCCACCGAAATCGATATTTATACCAGCATGTAAAGTCGGTACATTTACTGGTAAGAGCCAATTCTCATGTCTAGATTTCCAATGCCCAAAGCGGCCCAAGATTATGGTTGGAATGATCTTTTTCGGTCTCCGCGTAAATTTGAATTCATGATTTATTGCGTGAATCATTTGTACAATGGCTCTCGGATACACCTTCTAAAGTTTCGTAGACGGGCCTTACAAGTCTTGATTGCTTACGAACTGATAAGGAACCACCGGCCTCCTTACAGGCGGCGTACAAGCCCTCCTGCGATCTTCCCCTACGCCTACCCTCTTCGCCATAGCATCCAGCTTCCAGTGGTTCGCTCTTGGCAGCACATTCTGGGCGACACGTTCGACAATCTTGTACACCTACTACCCTAATCCTACGCCGTCAGATCGCCTCTCCGCCTCCTCCTATGCAGGTGGTATCACGGGTGGTGTCGTAGGAGGTTTGTTGCGAGGTCGCCGAAATGTGATCCCGGGAACGATCATGTTTACGATGTTCGGGTTTCTGGGACAGATGGTTTATAATAGGCTTGATGCAAGGCACAGCGATAATGTCGCGGTGGAAGTTGAGGCCGTGAATGAGGGAAAAGTGAAGAAGGAAAAGGGTTTTTGGACCAGAGTAGCGGAGATGAAGTGGAGCCCGATGAAGGCGTTGACTGACGAGGAATACGAAAACATCCTCAGAGAGAAGCTTTTGAGAGTCGATGCTGAGATCGCACTGGTCGACGAGCAGGTAGAGAAGCTGAGAGCTGATGAGATCAGGGCGAAAGAGGAGGGGACTAAAGACTCATGAAGGAAGTGGACAAAGGGAGCTGAGACGAAGAGGAAAGCGAGAGTTCCCCAAGACGATAACATTGACACATGGCTGTCAAAGTATATTTGCACGCTACACAGAAATGCGCCATGGACCGAGCCCGCTCATTCGTCGTCATCCCACGCCCTGTCGGCCTCTGCCCATCCGCACTGCCAGCGCCTGCCCTCCTGTTCTCCACCTATCCGCAGATCTCTTGCATCAATCCCCTCTCGCCAGCATCTCGCGGTACAGTCGTCACCAACAGTCACCAGCTCACCACCTTGGGTCCAAGTCAAGCCGGTCACCTCGCTACTATGTCCTCGAATGAGCGCGGAGCCATGCTGGTAGATTGGAATAGCATCTTCTAGGCGAGTTGAGAGCCCCGTGCCGCTGTCTGTGCGAGTCAATGCTGGCCTGAGCTGAGGGAAGGGTGATTCTGAGGGGCGAGACCGTAGATGATTTGAACGTTGCATGTAACGCTCGTCCGTCGGAAAGACTACTGCACAGCCATCGCTGCTGCCGACAGCGAGAAGCTCGCTTTGGTCGTTTTTGGCGGTACGAATGGCTGTTTTGACGTAGAAGGTTGTGGCATGGAGCATTGGATGGCGAAAACCATATATAGGACCCAGCCCCGGTTTCTCTGGACCGCTAGTTCTTCGCGGCTTCGAAGTTGCGTTGGATAATTCTGCGCCATGGCCAAGGATAAGGTGGGATGTCGAGTACGCATAGACAGTATTATCTCTGCAAAGAGTGTACAGCCGTCCGCCATCGCTGCTTAGTGACAGTGAAGTTAGACCGAAATGCCGGTGCTTATTATGGCTCTCTGGTTGTTGGGTACTCGACAGCGGACTTGCACGACTTCGGCGATGGTTGTGTGTGGTGCGAAGGTCCCAGAGCTTGACGCTCGCATTGGCCTCGGATCCGGTGATGAGAAGATGTTCTCGTCCTAAGTGAAGAAATTCGAGGGCCGTTATCGAAACGTCTCCTCGCCTCCCCGGGGCCTCGGTCTTGGAGGGAGCATCGAAGCTCGACGTAGGCGTGTTGCTAGAAGCTGGATTCGAGGTCATTGATTGCCTGCCTGCATGGGCTTCGAAGATCGTATTGACCGAGCGAGCCCATCTCGACTTGTGATTCGTTGGTGATCTTAATGCATCGCCCCGTGAAGGCTCTAGGTTGACACGTATATCCCGGAGTGGACCATCGTAGCCTTTGCACCTGAGATCCCATATTTGAACACTGCCATCTCTGCTTGAGGTTGCGATAACATTTGCACTTCCTGGCTGAAAGCGCACTTGCTTGACCGAGGAAACGTGTCCCTCCAAAATATATGATGCGCGTTGCGACGGCATGTCGATGATCTTGGAGGTCTGGTCCCCAGATGCTGTGGCCAATAGCAGGTCATCGGGTGAAAATGCGAGGTCGAGAACGGCATTTTTGTGTGGCTGAAATGCAAGGTATGATTTCGAAAAGACTGATTTTGCGCCCTCTGCGCTTTCTAGTAAATGGACACCGCCATCTTCATCACCAATAGCGACAAGAGAATTGGCTTCGTGAACCTATCAGCAAATGCAAAATCATTGAACGTGAAAACAACTTACTATTGCAGCTTGCAGTACAGAATGGATTTGTGTATTCCGACGGCGCTGTCACATTCATGGCGACGAAGCTATCATCTGGTCTAGTGAAGAAGTTTGTGGTCTCATACTGCCAGTCTTTCGACCCTCCAACATACCATGACCGAGCTTTTGTGATACTTCCATACGTGTTAATCTCTCGTCGTAGGTCCCTTCCCGGTCCGTTGCGATACCGTGATCCTGATATTGGCTTGATGATGCTGGTGCGATTCTGTCCGTGCTCCCTGCGAAGGTCTTGCGCGTACTCTTCAGGATCTTTCTCTGAGGCGGCAGTCTCGACGTCCGTCTCATCATCCTCGGTGATCTCCAAAGATTGATTTCGGATCCGTTTCAACGGGGATGAACGCTCTGGAGTAATATGTTTGGAAACCGCTATCTTCCTCTTTTTCACTCTTGTTGTGCCATCTTCATCTCTAAGATCTTCCTCGAATATTTGTATTGTGTCCTTCGTCGGTGTTCTTCGTCCTCTGCGGTTAGAGGCCGAGGCAGTGATGTCCCGCAATGCTCTTCTGGAAGCACCGATTTTTCCACCTCGTTCTAACGAGGACTTGGGGGTGAAGAATCTTGTGAAGGACCTTGGCGTTATTGTTGGAGGCTTGCGTGGTTTGCCGCCATGTTCCTTTGGTAATTGGGGAAGAACAGGCGACGAGCTGCTCGTAGATGCTGTTTGGCTTGAGAGATAGTTTTCCTGTGAACCAAAGGGTGTAAAGTCGCCCATGTTTAATAATTTAAGGTACCATAGTAATACAAATAGAGCACACAGCCAATTGATGGTCGAAAGCAAAGAGAGCAAACTTTGAGAGAGCTCCAAGGTAGTTTGGGTTCTCTAAGCTAAGGTAAAGAGCAAATCGCGCCAAGATATCACGTCTCTCTAAGTCCGATACACGTCTTCTTAAGGCCGACGCCAACTTGAGAACGACCTAGCCTCGCTAGCTCTCGCGAAAAATATCCCTACAAGGAACATGAATTTCCCAAAGTTCCCGCGACTCGACGTCGTCCTGTTGAGTGTGCAACTTGAGCAGTGCAAACGGTCAAAATTGTGCTTTTAAATTACATCCATTGTGATGGCGCCTATCAAACGTAAGAGCGATAGCACCACGGAGGGTCTACGTCCCGAGAAAAAACAGAAACCCTCGTCAGCGGCGAAGGTTTCTGTCTTGAAAGAGGAGGAGCCAGCCTTTCCTCGTGGCGGGGCAAGCATACTCACACCTTTGGAGCATAAACAGATCCAGATACAAGCCAAGAACGATGTCCTCTTTGAGCAAAGTACAGGCAAGAAAGCGGCTAGGAATGAATTCGAGGAGGAAGACAATGACGAAGATATGCCTGATCAGCCTAATACGTCCACTACGAAATCTAGACACAAACCTAAATTGAAAGAAAGGAAAAACGGCAAGGACGGCGTCGTCGAAGAGGTAGCATTGCGAGTAGAGGGATTGAGCTATAAGGTAGGCGATTTGATTCTATCTATGCTTCTCAACTGACTGTTTGGAAAGCGGCTCGTGTCTGGTTCTATGGTGCTGGGACAGGTCTCTGAGATCAATCGATACGACATTGCTTTGAGTCTGCCGAACAATTTGACCGGCTACGTACCTCTGACTTCCATATCGGACAAAGTGACACAAAAGGTGGAAGAGCTAGCGGTAGAAGATAAAGACAATGAAGAGGAAGAAAATGCGGGTGCAAGCATCAATCCCAGGAAGCTTTTCCACCTTGGACAGTATCTGCGCGCCTATGTGACTTCGACACAAAAGGAAGAGTCACCTGGAGCAAGAGGGAAAAGACATATTGAGCTGTCACTCAATCCTCGTGAGGCAAATGCCGGCCTCAGCAAGATCGACTATGTGACAAACAGCATGGTCCAAGCATCAGTGTTAAGCGTGGAAGACCATGGTCTCATAATGGATTTGGGCTTGGGAGACTCGGGCGTGCGAGGATTCATGTCCTCCAAAGAGCTGGGCCAAGGTATCGATACTTCGACTATCGCGGAAGGCTCCGTCTACCTGTGTTTGATCATGGGAATGAGCTCCAATGGCAACATCATCAAGCTCTCAGCAGATCCTCAGAAGATCGGCAATGTCAAGAATGGCAGCTATTTAGCAGACGCTCCAACGGTAGATGCATTCCTGCCCGGGACAGCTGTTGATGTATTGGTATCGGAGATAACGCAAAGAGGCGTCGCCGGTAAGGTCATGGGCATCCTCGATGTAACCGCGGATCTCATACATTCGGGAGCAGCTTCAAGCGGAAAGGACCTTGAAAAGAAGTACCCAGTCGGAAGTAAGGTCAGGGGACGAATAATCTGTACCTTTCCCAACATCGAAGAAAAGAAGCTTGGTATTTCGCTACAGGATCACATCATGTATTGGAGGCCTAAGACTACTACTTGCACATCAACGACAAAGGGTACACCTCCCACTGAAATTCTGCCAATATCTTCTGTAGTCGAAGAGGCTAGGGTGCTGAAAGTTGAGCAAGGGGTAGGCTTGCTCGTTGACGTTGGGGTGAAAGGAGTGCGAGGCTTTGTCCACATCTCACAGATTTCAAACGACAACATCGAGACACTGGCTGAGACTACTGGGAAATACAAGGTCGGCTCAACTCATAAGGCACGTATCATAGGCTACAACTCTATGGACGGGCTGTTTATCGTCTCCATGCAACCCAAAGTCATCGAGCAACCCTTTCTTCGCACGGAAGACGTAAAAGTTGGTCAAGTAGTCAAGGGTACAATAGAGAAGATGATTCTTGGTAGCGACGGCGTTAGTGGCATCATTATCAAAATTGCCGAAGATATCACAGGGCTGGTGCCCGAAGTACACTTTGCAGATATCCACTTGCAGCACCCTGAAAGGAAATTCAAGGATGGTAATCCAGTCACCGCTCGAGTGTTGTCGACGTATCCTGAAAAGCGCCAGATACGGCTCACCCTCAAAAAGTCGCTTGTCAACAGCGACTCTGAGCCTTGGACATCTTATGAAGGTTTGAAACCCGGGCTTCAGACACCTGGCACCCTGGTGAATATTCTGCCATCTGGGGCAGTAGTTCAATTTTATGGGATAGTCCGCGGCTTTTTGCCCGTGTCGGAGATGAGCGAATCTTATATCAAAGATCCTAAACAACATTTCCGCGTCGGTCAAGTGGTTAATGTTCATATTGTCTCAGTCGACCCTGCTGAGCAGCGTATGATCGTTTCCTGCAAAGATCCTTTGGTCTTTGGCGCTGCTCAACAGAAAGCGCTTGAGAATATGAATCTCGGCGAGGGTGTCACTGGCAATGTGACAGAGAAAACCAATGATGCCATAATTGTGGAGCTCGAACATTCCGCCGTTAAAGCTTTCTTGCCAATCGAACATCTTGCAGACGGGTCAAGCCAGAAGTGTCACTCTTTAGCTAAGCGTATCAGAGTCGGCCAAATACTTAAGGACCTTATCGTTCTGAACAAACAAGAGGCCAAACGCTTGGTCAAGGTTACAAGTAAACCCAGCCTCCTCAAAGCAGCCAAAGAAGGGAAGTTATTGAAGTTCTTCGAAGACGTTGTAGAAGACTCAGAAGTCCAAGGCTTCGTCCAGAGTGTCACCCTTACAGGGGTCTTCATACAATTTGCTGGCGATATGACAGGCCTGTTACTTAAACAGCATCTGCCAGAAGATGCAATTCGACTGCCAGGCTTTGGCATGCGGAAAGATCAATCGATATCTGCACGAGTATTATCAGTTGATTATGGCCAAAGACGTTTTCTCTTGACCCTAAAACCTTTTCAAGCTGTGAAGCAGAATGGCACCAAGAAGGCTGAAAACGTAGAAACATACGACAAAGGATTGTCAAATCCTATCGATGACGTTTCGAGGACTATCGACGATTTCACACTTGGCAAAGTGACAAAGGCGAAGATCACTTCTATCAAGGAGACGCAGCTGAACGTTCAGCTGGCAGATGGCGTTCAAGGGCGAATTGACGTTTCCGAGATCTTTGACGAATGGGAGCAAGTCAAAGATCGCAAGCACCCTTTGAAAATGTTTCGCAAAGATCAGATATTGCCCGTTCGCATTTTAGGGATGCACGATTCGAGGAATCACCGTTTTCTACCAATTACACATCGAGGAAAAGCACCAGTTTTTGAGTTGACTGCGAAGTCTTCTAACATTGAATCTACTGACTTGGATTTCTTGACCATTGATAAGGTCGAGCCTGGGTCGTCTTGGCTCACATTTGTAAATAATGTTGCAGATGATTGCTTGTGGGTCAATCTGTCACCTAATGTTAGAGGTCGCATTCGAGCAATGGATGTCTGTGATGATGTGTCGAAACTAAAAGACATGTCCAGAAATTTCCCAATAGGATCCGTCCTGAGGGCAAAAGTACAGAAAGTTGACGTCGAGAATAACCGCCTCGACCTTTCTGCGCGGACAGGCGGCTCCTCGTGTCCAGTCACGTTGCAAGATCTCTCCAAAGGCATGGTCTTACCGGGTAGAGTTACAAAAGTCGCAGAGCATCAAGTTATGGTCCAGCTCAGCGACTCTCTCTCAGCGCCAGTACGCCTTGTGGATTTGGCGGATGACTACGACAAAGCGGATCCCACCATATACCAGAAGAACCAGATAATTCGTGTCTGTGTAACAGACGTGGATATGCCAAATAAACGGATCTCGTTGTCCTGCAGACCATCAAAGGTGCTGAGCTCGACATTGGCCGTCAGGGATCCCGACGTCTCGTCTGTTTCTCAGCTTAAGGTCAACGATATCAGGAGAGGCTTCATTAAGAACATAGCGGACAACGGTATTTTTGTCTCGCTGGCTAGCAATGTCACAGCTTTCGTTCGAGTCTCCGATCTTTCAGACGCGTTCTTGAAAGACTGGAAGTCCGGCTTCGAGATCGATCAATTGGTTGAAGGCAAAATCATCGTTGTGGATGATATCCTCAATCACCTACAGATGAGTCTGAAGAAATCACATCTCGACAGCGACTACAAGCCTCTCCTAAATTTCTCGGACATGAAAGTAGGTCAGACTATCACTGGGAAGATTCGAAAAGTCGAAGACTATGGCGTTTTCGTTGTTGTCAACAATTCTGCTAACGTCAGCGGTCTCTGCCATCGGACCAAGATGTCTGACCAATCGGGCGCGAATCCGATGAAGCTCTACGAGGAGGGCGATGCGGTTCAAGCAAAGGTGCTGGCTGTCAACAAGGAGAAGAAGCAAATGTCTCTGGGGCTTAAAGCCTCTTATTTTGGTACAAAATCTGAACGACAGAGTGCCTCTTTGCTGTCGAAAGGCAACGAAGTAGACGATTTACTTGATGATGGTGCATCATCAATGGACGGCAAAAATGGAGTGGGATTACCTCAACTCAGTAGCGATGAAGAAGACGAAGACCCCGACGATGAAATCGACTTAGAGAACATTGCGGAAATGGACAGTGATCTCGAACTAGATGGTGCTCTCGATGGCGGTGTTGGCTTACACCAGCAACATGACAATGCCTCCGATACTACAAAGAAGTTGCAAGGACTAAGCACTGGAGGCTTTGATTGGACGGGCGGCATGTCGATTGGAGAGGACCAAGGCGCACAGTCAGAGACTGAGGCCGAGTCCGTCCCGCCGAAGAAAAAGAAGAGAAGGAAAGCTGAGATCAAGATCGACCGCACCGGCGACCTCGACGCCCATGGTCCGCAATCAGTAGCAGACTTTGAGCGCCTACTTCTAGGCCAACCCAATTCTTCTATATTGTGGCTAAGCTACATGGCCTTCCAGCTCGAGTTGAGCGAGGTCGCAAAGGCGCGCGAGGTCGCAGAGCGAGCGCTCAAGAGCATCAACATTCGCGAAGAGACCGAGAAATTGAACGTTTGGGTTGCATTGCTCAACCTCGAAAATACTTACGGAAGCGAGGAGTCCCTGGAAGAGGTGTTCAGGCGGGCATGTCAATACAACGACAGCCAAGAAATCCATGAACGTCTCATTAGTATCCTTATCCAGTCTGGCAATAATTCGAAAGCGGATAACCTCTTCCAAGCTACCCTCAAGAAGCACTCTCAAAGCCCAGAAATCTACATTAATTACGCTACCTTCCTTATGTCTACTACATCAGCTCTAGATCGAGCCCGTGCCCTCCTACCAAGGGCAATGCAAACCCTTCCTTCGCACACTCATCTCGCTCTTACATCTAAGTTCGCACAGCTGGAATTTACATCCCCGAACGGTGATCCAGAACGAGGCCGTACCGTCTTTGAGACTTTGCTTTCACAATGGCCAAAGCGATTGGACTTGTGGAACGTTCTACTGGATCTCGAGATAAAAAAGGGGGA
This sequence comes from Lecanoromycetidae sp. Uapishka_2, assembly GCA_035521555.1. Lineage (NCBI taxonomy): Eukaryota > Fungi > Ascomycota > Lecanoromycetes > Lecanoromycetidae sp. Uapishka_2. The sequence continues at coordinate 7,855 of JASZXT010000451.1, read as the reverse complement.
TCAAGCGATTGTTCGCAGACTATTTGAGCGCGTCACTGGCAGTGGGCCGAACCTAAAAGCACGAAAGGCGAAATTCTTCTACAAAAAATGGCTACAGTATGAGGAAAAGGTTGGCGACAAGAAGAGCGAAGACCGAGTCAAGGCACTCGCTGCAGAGTATGTGAAAGCGCAGGGGAAGGACGCAAACGCGGACTAGGCTCAGAAATCCCAGTATTTGGGTCTGTAGCCCAAATATAACAACCTTTCCGCTCAAAAATATCTGTCGTTGCTATTGACTTTGATTGTTGGCACCTTCAAGACCATCCAATGTCCATATTGAGCCCCAATATGACTGACATCCAGATCAATGGTGCGCTTCACGAATATTTCCTGGTAGACGCTACGCATAGTGAGCCGGCAGCGGGTGTAACTGCAGCTAAGAACAGGCGCACACTATGGCTTTTGCGAAACTCCCCATGGCTCCCCACATGTCTATCAAACCCCACGTCCGTTGTCCATTGTCCATCTGTAAGAACGATCATCTTATTCCTAGTGAGTACGAATCATGGTCAGGCATACGAGCCTCTGTTTCCTGCTACTACCTCTCTTCATCTACACCATCCTTACCTTTACCATCCTTAACCCACCCTCGCTTCTCAATTCTACAAACACCACCACCATCGCAGCCCCTGGTTTATCCAGTGACGTTCAATGCTTCAGCGGGACCCCTCTTCCCTTCCGCCGCCCACGCTTCCACGACTGCGGCGCCGCTATCCGCCAACTCCCAAACAACCACATCATCGGCTACTTCCACATCAATGGCGATCTCAATCAGTTTCGACTCCCCAATACCAAAACGACGAGAACGTGTACTGTAGTGGTCGAGCTAGCGACAGGGGTTACGGAATCTGGAGGTACGTGGTTGGCGGTGGGAAATGCGGCGCTGGGGCTGAATATGGCGTGTGTGGCGACGTACTCTTTGAGGAACTTTTATGGAGGGTATACTTTTGCGGGGAGTGAGGAGGGAGTGAAGATTACGTTGAGGTATTCGGGGGGTTCGGGGGATAGCTGAGGTGTACAAGAAATGGCTCGCTGTCTTTTGGGACGGACGTGTTAGTATGGGCGAGTTGTACTAGCGTGCAGGAAGATCTTACGGTGCCCCCTTTTCGTGAGGGTGGGCTGATTCGGCTGGACACGGTAAGGGTCAGGGTACTTGTCTCCAGACTGTGGTCAGCATGAAATTGTTCGGGCTCTGGATGTTCTAGGGCAGAGACTCAGCTTCTAAGGGAAGCTGTGTTCTCCTGCTGCTCAGAGCATGAGTCTCCCAATGGAGGTCCATGTTCAGGTTGCCAGTATCCTTTTCAATCATGGTACAGAAAGTCTCTGCTTCTCCTATTCACTGGAGTGCCACTACACTCAGACTGCCAGGAATATCATGATCATCCATTCTGATGCTTGCAGGCAAAAGTCGTAAACGAGTCTACATCACACCATGTGCACTTTCTGAAGCATTGGGGTAAAGTAGTGGCAATCGACCTGAGTACAAAATGTTGAGAATGTTCCAAAAGTATACCTTCAGCAATCTGACCTCTAGGTTTGCGGCCTGTACCTTTGACAGTGCTTGAAGATTTAGCTGCCTAATCAACAGGCCCCGAAGCTGACTTCGTTATGCCTTGGAGATCATAGTGACCGGCTGTAACCAGCATATCATCCGCGATGAGCCAACCAGTGCCTATGCACGTTTCAAGACTTTCGGTGCATCCCATAAACAGTTTGCAAATGCCTTTGATGGTCAGAGATGTCTTATGCTATGGCATTAAGCTTACACCGACATTTGCCACCAGGCTTAAATGCTCTTCGGCCACTTTCATGCGCCGATTGATGTCCTGCCCATAGAACTCAGTGTTGTTCTCACAATGTCATTAAGTCCCTCAACACTATCTGGCACAATACCGAGATCCCATGCTGCCACAAGAGTCCTATTGACGGTCAGGTATTACCGTATTGGCCGAGACTAGGGTAATCTTAAACACAATACGGATTGCTGCTGTTGATCAAGGCCGCTGTTTCCAAACCAGAGCTTAGCGCCATCCTATTGAACAGCAGATGCAACTGCCGGAAGTGCCATAATGAGATGAGAGAAACAAATTTCGTCACTTCAAGAGGTGCCTCGTTGCGCACCTTTTGACACGCTTTGTCTTTGTTGTCTTGTCTGAAATACTATAGATTGTTGGGTGGTCTCCTGACCTTATTTTCTGTGCTAGGAAAGGGGCCAAGTAGCTAGCGTCCCTTCATGCACCTCGTCGTTCTGGATTCAGTCCGGATCATCACAGCAAGGACAAATGATTGTCTAGACCTCTCTTGTGAAGCTGAGAACCCGAGCCCCATTGGGGAACCCATAAATCGCGTTGTCGAGCTTGAGGTGAAGCGTCCCTTGGGCCTCCTCACAGAATGCTGAACGTCGGCATATCCATAGAATCGGTCGGAGAGACGGAGAAGCGTACAGCTATAGCTAGCAAATCTTCTTCATCAATTACTGCATTAGCTATATATCTAAACGTTACTTTCATCATGTATCGGCCGTTCATCAACGCATTTCCTGCCTGATTCCCCACCGATCCCCTTGGTCGCTATCTACTACCCTGCGGTATCACGTCGGCGTCGCTTCTCTTCTTTCTTTCTTCTTACTATCACGTCGGCGATGATATTCTGTTATCTTTAGTCGTACTCGATATGTTAACAGATATTGAATTGATAGACTAGTAGCAGGGATAGTTAATAGGTCACGTTGCTGTTGATAAAGTAAGGTATTAGGTAGTAAGGGGTAGTTAGAAAATAATTACCGTGTGTGCGGCGACGCTATCTATGGACGTAGGCCTGCTATCAATGGAAAGCTAATAGAAACGTATGCCTATGAGACCTATATTAGGATGCAGCTATATGAGGTGGTATCAATAGGATAACCCCTGTACCTATCGGCACTAGGTGACTTCCATCGATGAAGTTGATCGATGAGAACGATGCATCATGAACGTCCAGATGAATTCGAGCTAAGATACCTTAGTCATCATTCCTCAGCCTCGAAGCTAGAGCAAATCCAGCTAGCGCAGGCCGGTCCGAAATCTTTTCTCGAACTTCTTCGCGAACAATTGCGAATTCCCCCTAATTTCTGTTCTACTTCTGTCATTGAAATAAAGCAAGGATGACTGAGCGCAAGACACTCCATGGGCCTGGGCCCAACACGAAGGGTGGAGGCTTTCGCGGAGGTCCGAAGCGGTGGACTGGCGGTGGACCTGCTCCAGCAAGACATGTGCCCTGGCCTGAGGTAAACGCTTCCTGGTCGCTCGAGAGGCCCATGGCTTACTAGATCTTACTAGATATTCAAACACCATATTTCAGTCTGTGAGGGCCACCTTAAAATGGTGGATATGGTTCGAAAGCACACAGTGGAGGGCTCGGGCAATTGGAAAGCAATCATGGCTTGTGTGGAACGAACGCAGGAAATGCTCAGTGAAGTCAAACGGATTTCGAGGTCATTTGTGCGTCAAAGATAAGTCCCACCTGCTATGAACTGAAGCTAAAATAAAGAAGGTGCCTCCTCCAGGCCAACGTGAACAGGTGCCTCTTGGATCCTCATCGGCCTCTATGTATCCAGGATACTCACCGGCAGATCACGAGTACGGGAAAGCCGCCGAAGAATACGGAAGAGCAGCAGCAAAGGCCCAAGCAATGGGTATCGACATCTCGCATCCTGAGGTAGAGTATCACATCGGTCAAGCTAAGGGCGTGAAGAGGAAGACCTTGGCAGGGATAAGAGAGGCCAAAGCTGCGAGAGAAGCCGCAAATGGGAGCGGAAGTGGCTCAGGGTCTGATGGAGCTGCTAGACAAACTGGCACGATACTGGCCGCTGCGAATGGAGAAGCAAATAAAGAGAAGGTCCGGGATGCCGCACCTCTTCAAGAAGCAACATCTAGAGAAGAGCAGCCTGCGTTTTTTATTGACACTAAACCTACGCCTGTCAATTTACCGGGCATTTCCAATCAGCCTATGAAGCGAAGCGCATCGCCGCCAGAACCGGTAGAAGGGAAGAAACATAAAAGAGCAAAGAAAAAGCAAGACGAGGAGCTTCCAAAAGGCGCAAATGGCGAATCGGTGGAGTTTGAGGACATCTCTGGCGAGGTTGATGCTCGCATGAAGGAGAAGGAGGCGAAGCGCAAGGGGAAAGAAGAGAAGAAACGCAAGCGGCTGTCCGAAGGCGATGCTGCTCTGGCGGTCGACGCACCTGATAATGCTGGGGACGTTGCAAAGCCCAAAAAGAAGAAGTCAAAAAAGTCCGATGATGGAGCGCTCGTAGATCGGGCAGGCTCGAGGAAGCGAGCTGGAGAGGATAATAGTGAGGCGGAAGATGAGGATGGTAGAAAAGAGAAAAGGCGGAAGAAGAGCAAGGGCACGGCATTAGAGGCTTAGACTATCTGCATCCAAGTCTTGAATTGAAAGACTGAGCTGTTTTTTGGTAAAATTGCGGCAATACTTTGCTATACACGGAGTACCTTAGTTGAGAACGTGCCGATGTTCATATGATTTACGGCAAGGATACTCTGACCATGAAATTAGGAATCGTCTCGAAGTCTACTTGTTGGTAGCCCTGTGCCACACACACACACACAAATCAAAGCGATCACTGATCAAATCATTTTGTATACTTCAGCATCCAAATTGTGCAACCATCACAAGATATTGAAATGCCATCGTGTACTCTACTCGGGCTGCTAAACATCCCTTCCTTTTTCAGTCCGTCAGGTGCCTTTCTGTTTAGTGGCAGTCATCTCTTCATCTGGGTTCTCTTGCTGATAAAACATTTTGAGTTGTAATCAATGAAGGTTGAACATAAGCTGCCGTTCTTCCTTCGTGGCGTTGTGTTAGATTTGTCGTACTCCGCACTTTCTCAAACACAGTTTATTATCAAAATTAAATGGTTTGTGACACACCATTTTTTCCCTGTCTTGTGTCATTTCATCGCAATTACTGGTTGCAACTGTTAAGTCATCAGGAGAAGCTAGCAAGAATTGCAAGTTGGTCCTCATCCATCCGTCAGAGCTCCGGACAATACCACCAAATCTCTGCAAATAAGACTGGTCTAAACGAGACCTACCGCTATCTGCCGCACCCATGAATTCAAATCTAGAGGGAGCACCCATTAGTGAAATGGGTACGATGACGGCAAATCTACCACCGTCCCCCGTGCAATCGCCTCTGAGCCCGCCGTTGACCGAAGACACTTCGATACTCAGCAATGACAGTGGTAGGACGTATGATTGTGCAAGTCCCGATGTCATCAGAAGGATCCCGAAGCCTCAATTTCCGGTCCCCGTGTTCAAGGGAGAACCCCCGCCATTCTCGTTAGAAGCGCAGCGTTCTGTTATGCAATGGACTCACGAGCGTCGCTATTTTCTGCCTGACCCAATATGGCTAAAGGAGCCATGCACGGAACACGTCAAAGACACTGTGTGGCCACACCTCGAGCGGCTTGGAGCAGATTATGCAAGTATCGAGGTCGAGTTTCTCGCGGAAGGCGGCTTCGATCGAGTCTATATCATCCACACTAACCAGGAATCTTCGAACACTGCCATAGACTACGCGTATCGTGTTGCGTTACCTGTTGATCCATACTTCAAGACGGAGAGTGAAGTTGCTACAATGGAGCTTGTGAGACACTTCACGAACATCCCAGTACCTATAGTATATGCCTATGACTCGTCCACTGCAAATCCAGCAGGGGTCGAATGGATTTTGATGGAGAAAGTCAAAGGGAAGAAATTGGCAGAGACGTGGGAGAGCCTAGACTACGATTCGAAGCTTCAATTGACCAAGACAATCACAAGCTGGACTACTCAGCTGTCAAAAATAACGGCGGAAAAGATCGGCAACATCTATATGAGATACACGGAGACGAATCTGGAGTTCTATGTTGGCAGATGTGTGAATTACCTGCTGAGTCAAGAAAATCGCCTCACTTACGACGTTTTTCGGGGACCGTTTAAATCACTGGAGGAATATTACGCCGCTGTACTAGATATCGCGGATCAAGACGTGACGAGTGTGATCCATGCTTTCGATACCGGAGTTCGTTTCTTCGAGCCGACTCTTGATCGGCCCAAATTCAAGGGCACTTTCCTAGACCAATCGGTTTTCTATTACCTGGAGATTGAATATGAAGATAAGACAGATGAGGACTGGAAATTGGAACAGACCAAGGAGCTTGAAAAGCTGTCAGTAGGGATCAAATTGCTGCGAGCAGCTCTACCCAAATTGTGTGCCAAAGCACCTGCATCTTCAGGCGCCTCAACTACATACCTGTTTCATAACGATCTCTCGCGAAGGAACATCTTCGTGGATGATACTGGTACACCGATTGCTCTAATTGACTGGGAAGCTCTTCCGATGAAGCCGCTCTTATGCCTCACGGATCTACCAGACTTTATTGATTCACGGGAGTTTGAGTGCGAACCTGATGAGCCAGTCGATAATATGAAATTGTACAAGTATTTCAATTACAGTGAGGAGGAGAAACAGGAAGACCGAGAATCAGGGGCAAGAGCATATGCGCAAAGGATGGAGCAATACACCTGCACCAAGCTTCGCCGTGCACACCTGGAGGAGCTCAACCATATTGGCTCTCCATTGGCGATGGCAGTCTGGGAGAATTTTGATGAGCTCGATCGTGACCTGCTCGATCGTGTTCTCAACGTCTCTCGGAACGTGGACTATCATGCAGAATGGATCGAAGATAATTTGGGGACGAATGAAGAGGACGAAGAGGGCGGAAGCGGTGAGGAGCAAGAAGAGAGTGATGAGGAAGACTCAAGTGACACGGAGGTGATTGACGATGTGGATATGGAAAAGGCTCTCGAAGATAGGATAAGAGCGATCTTGGGCCCCGGTGGCGCAAGGTTTGTACACCTTTTCAAATAGGGAACTCGTTACCCCGGATAGCTCCTATAGTCCCTCATATTACTCTACCCCTCTTACTCAACCTCTTACTCTACCTCTGACTCTATCTCTTAACCTAGTAGAGTAGGCGTTAACGATCGCATCAGTATCATCACGCTCAACTGAGGGTTGCATATCCACTGTATGTACTTGATAAACCAGGGGTCCCGTTGGTAAAGCAAGGCTACTTGGCCAGCTGGCGTCCCACATGATCAATTAGCCGTCTACTTGATCGACTAGGATAATTTGATGAACCGGGAACACTTCCCAGTCTTTAACATGGAGATGTTTTACTTTCAAGAAAGTGTAAATGCATGGTTCTGATCTTTTCAGTCCCTTTCTCACTCATCTCGGCACTACTTAGCAAATTACATATGCTCATGCCTGTCCGGCTGAGCAAGACCATCAGGCGTCAAGATAGCTATTATCGATTTGTGCACAAGAGGCTAGATAATTATGTTGAGCTCCTGACTGAATCTGTATTACTAGCCGATATCTGACTTGATAACATTTTGTATCGCATCCCCCATTGCTATACCAAGTGTGAGACTGAAAACATAGCAACAGTACAAGCTTTTTTGATCCCGAGGTTGCAAACATGATAATAGCTTTCTTGTAAACAACAACACGAACCTTGCTTTAGTTGCTGCTGGTGATGAAGACTTAGATATATAAGATCCCAATACGCGATCCCATGGTTAAATGTTCGAAGGACACAGCGTCATTAACGGAGAGGTAGCCTTCCATCGGCTGTAACCAGCTGCGCTGTCTTTCGGATTGCAAAGAATATCTCATACCTTCATAGAATCATCACACCCCCATCAAAGCATCCCCCAAACTCTCCCTCACAATCCCTACCGGACTCATCCCCTTCTCCTCCCCACCC
>JASZXT010000450.1:0-22290 GCA_035521555.1 Lecanoromycetidae sp. Uapishka_2 | reverse complement strand
GGGGGATCATGCAGGCTTGCGCAAAAGCTCTATCTATAGTACAAAAGCGAGGACGGGGCCGTAGAAGTCGTGCATCGTAGTCCATAACTGTACTGTGTGTAGTAAGTTCGTATACTGTGTATATTCATAAACGTTATCCGAGGTAAGCAATCGAATACTGGGTTCGTGTTGAGGTATCTAGGGCTAGGGAATTCGTGTACTGGGGTCATATAGGGTATCTGAGGTATTCGTGTGCTGGGGTCTTGTAAGATATCTGAGATGAATAGCGCTCGGCTGGAACAAGGGCGCCGGAAAGGATTCTGTGGTGGTACTCGGACTGGAACCGAGTTTTGCTGAGTTGTGGTAAGGTTGTTTCTCTGCTGGTCTCGTGTATAGCATACCTATCAGGGGAGACCTTCTTTGGAAAGGGGTGGTGAGATCGTCTTCAAGACAATGTCGCGAGGACGTCGTATAGAGGTCATCTACACTCTAAGTGCATACTCAGTCGTAGCTACCCAGATGCTGTTGACCTCTGGAGCCGCGGATCAAGTCATGCCCATGCGAGAGCCACTCATGGAAGCCTTGGAGAGTGTCATCTTCTGGGAGATCTTCTTCCACCGGATTAGCATCCGGATGGCTAGAGAGCACAGTCTGCTGGGTACTGTGGCTTCCAGACCAGGACTTCTTTTTCACAACGAAGAAGTAGCAATATAAGACGTGAGCGAGATTTGTTGCACGCTCTAAGAAAGGCTTGGCGGTGGAATGATCTGGGTGAGTTGAACAGTCTCCAGATGCTGCCCACCATGACATACGCCAGCGTAAGCTGATCAATAATCCGCCGAGCTGTTTCAATAGTGTGGTGATGTCTACGTCGGACTTTGTGCTTTTGGGTAGCTCGTTGAGCTCTTTTTGCAAGGTCTGGAATAGCTGAAGCTCAAGAGCTCGCAAGACGATGCGGGACAGCTCGATGGCGAAGAGGATGAACTCTCTATCTTTGGCTTTTTCAACGTCCAGAGGGCGAGCAGGATTTTCTGAATTGAGCGACAGAACCAGGTACGTATTTCGGCTTGGGGTGTTGTTGAGATTGACCAGTTCCGACTTTGAAAGAAATGGTCAGTAAACCGGTTGGCTGGTATGAAAAGTATGTAAAGTGATATGGAAGTCTCGTGCTTGATTCGTGCACTTTACTTACCAGATGATCGACCGCAGGGTCAATAGGGTGATGATCCTTAATACATGCCAGCCATTCATTGCTCAATTTTTCTTGAGCAAAGTCATCAAGCTGACATATTCCGGATTTAGGCAAATTGTCCAAAGTGGACAGCGTTCGAAGGATTTGAGCTAGACCCAGGGTGTAAAAAGAGCCAGACCAGTGGCGAACTCTAATGTCGTACTTATCTTGGCAGTATTGAAGACGGCGGAATAGACGAGCAGCATCAAAGGTGCCAGAATAGTGTAGGGTAATTCGTCGATCTCCACCAAGGGTCAAATGACTGGCGCGATGTTGGACTATGATGAATCAGAACCTCAATGACTACAAGCGAGCATTGGTGACACCCACAGATATGGTTGAACGTCCCTCCTTTTATCATGGAGGTGAAGTCCGCCTTGACGCACTCTTGGCACCAGAATTTCGCCCTCACATTTTCACGGCATCCATCACAAGGTATACCGCCCTTGCACTGTAGAGTATTAGCCAATAGCCAGAGTGTATGCTATAGAATACTCGCCGTTTGTTTCATCATCTTGCATCGGATGCAAACACTCTTCTCGCTCCGCTTTAGCCTGGCGCCTTCCCTGGCCTCTGGCTTGAGTGGTTTAGTCCGTCGACCTTTCTGCGAACCAGGAGAGGATGACAAAGCTAGAACTTTCTGGCCGTCTTCTTTAATGACACACAGTGAGCTGGTCCTCGACCTCCTAGTAGACTTGTTGCCGCTCGTGTTTCGGCGCATTGGGTGACTGGATGGCGTTGGCGTTGAGAAAGTATTGCTGCGTGGTCTTTGTTGTTGAATTGGCTGGCTAGATTGGCTAGAAAGGCTGGACGGAATATCTGTCGGGTAGAAGCCATGAGTGATCGGAAAGGAAGATGGCTTGTCCGGCTGGTACCGGGTGCTAGATGTAGGAATTAGAATAGCACTGGGGTGATCGAGCTGATGACTGTTGGGTTGATAATTGTACTCTGTCATATCATCGTACATTGAGTCGCGTTGAGAGGCAGTCTCCATGGTTTGAGCGCTAGGTGTCCGTTCCAAGTCCGGGGTCCCATAGATTGAGACCCGGCCATTCGAAAATTGATTTCCTATAGAGCTGAGTGAATTGTATTGCTGCCAAGATTTACTATTTGGAGAGAGAAGCTTTTGATCATCAGAATGCCGTAATGTCCTTGACTCACCGATGCCATGCTGAAGCATCTTTGCATGCATCTCCTGTGCAGGTTTTGATATGGACCAAGTATTCTCGGGTTGAGCTTCCAAACTCCGTTTCCCATGGCTCTGTGTCGACATACTTCGAGGAAACGCTGATAAGGAAGGACCATCGTCAGTCTCGAGATTGGCATATGGCAGGATCGAGGAGCTCTGCGTATACAAGCTTTCATTGCGGCCTTGTTCGCGTCTTTCGAAATTACCACGTCTGTATTGTTGCAACGGAGGTGTTTGAGATGTGTAGACTCTTGCATCCCCGTACCCTGAAGCAGTCACTGGGGAGAGATTAGTTTGAGCTATATTCGGAGTATCTTGCATCTCATAATCTGTTGCAAAGTCTTGGTAACGCTGATGAGAGCTGGTTGGGGAGGCTTGAGAGATCCATGGAGCTACCAAATTTGGAGACCATTGGGGTCTAGCCTCGATTTGATAGCACTGATGACTCGGTGAGCTTTGTTCATGTTCTGAATTAGAGCTTGCGAACGTTTGTGCCAGTGGGTTCCAAGGGTCAGCGTCGTTCGTCCAGGGGACGCCTCGATTGAGTACTGCACTGCTTCGTCTTCCTTCTTCGGCCCATGCCGTCGCGGAGGCGCTTTGGTCTTGAAGAGAGCTGTGCATTCTGTCAGTGAAGGCTCCTCTCGAATCCCTGACAGGCACAACCTGGGGTCAGAAACGCCATTGTAGTCCAAACTCTCTGCCCCATAGGACCCGTCGAAGGGAACCTCCCTTTGCTTGATACTTGTAGCTTCATCCCCTTCGTCGAAGCCCGCTTGACCACTTGTGACAGCAATGTCGTCGAGTATTGTACAAGGGCGAAATTCGGAGGCTTCGGAAATTTCGGTACGTGGATTGGGATGTAGCACCTTGGGATCAATGTAATAGGAATGGTAGGCTTGTTGCATAGCTCAATTGAGTAAAGGGCTGCAGAGAAGCTTATGATTCATTATAGAGATGGATGCAATGCACAAACTGGGGGGAAAGAAATCTTTATGTTATGGTCTCGGTATGGAAACCTGGTGGGGAGATGACAATGGGGCTGTAAGAAGGGTATGACGCTTTGTGGTTACTGTCAACAAAAATAAGGCAACAAGGCTGTCGGAAGTGGTGAGCATTGGGAGATCAGATGTAGTACCGTTAGGCTTGGCGGGTATAAGATCCGATTGTAGCCGCTTCCATCGAAACGTCGAACGCATATGAAGTGGACAGAAGAGGACACTGCCACCTTATGATCACGCATCAAGACATACCTTACAGTAGCTTGAATCATACTCAAAATATGATCGCTGCCCAACGGTTCAACGCCCGGTGAAGCCCAAATGTCGCCATCCCATCCCATACCGCTGAACGTCTGTTCGCAGACTCGTGATATGCGAGGGATGCGGATAGGCCATTTAAGCTTGTGTCTCCGCAATCCACTCCGCCTGCTTTGATGGATCAATTGGCTTCGACCAAGAGTGACACCAAGTCCGATCCCTCACTTGGCCAGCTGCCTTGAGTTTCAAACATTGTTGGTGTATAGGTCACTTGAGTTCACTGTGGTCTGTGTGGTATGAGGCCGTAATAAGAAGGGCGTATCTTTGCTTTCGTCCGAAATCGCTATGCTCTGGAGGGCGGCGGTGTCCGACATACTATTGCTAAACAGACCAAACTAAGCGATTGGCGTGCTTTGGACGACGTGTCAATTTTACCCAAGCGTCGGTAGCCAATAATTGTTGCGAGGCTGCTTGAGGACACAATGAAGCTGTCAACAGACTTTGCAGCCCAAAGATCTGTGCTCACACGCATGCAGAGGGAGAGGTTGACTGTGCATGACGTGTGCGGCTCCAAGCGTGCCATTTTCATGAAACAATGTATCAAGAAACGCCCAGTCCAGCAGCTTTGAGACCCAAACGCCAATTGTTGTGTGTATCCGTTGACTGTACCGAAGAGGAACATCTCGGAAATCCACGGGGTGCAATTGACAACAGGCGGTGACGGAACAAAGTACAATGCATACCTGTTGACTCGAAAGCAACGGCAAGATCTTGGGCGTTGGGCTCGTCGCAAAGGGATCAAGAGAGGATCACGGATCCAGCTGTCTCACCCACGTGCTTGTTGATACAACAACTGCCAGGCTCGCCAGGAGGGGATCAAGCGGCAGTGCCGTACGATGACGCTCACTAAGAGTCGCCCTGTCGGCCAGGAGTTGCTGAGTAGGTAGAGCCATGGATGAGAACCTTGAAGCGTTGAAGTGTTTCCATGTAAACAAAGACTGCGCGTATAAGAAACATTGGGGCCTAAAGATCTGTTCTGCGTGTTCCCCGGTAGATCTGGCCCGCAATGGGGGCCGGCAGACGGTAAGGTACCCTGCAAGGACCCTTAAGGTCGGCAATGTGGGGAAGCTTGCGATTTACCGGTACACGATTTAATCAAATATCGTCTCACCAACCGCATCTGTCAGCTACCCGAGCAATCCTCTCCCTTTCGCGGTGGCGAAGGAGAGCATGAGCTTCGCTGTAGTGACGAGTCGCCGAACGTCCATATAGATTTTCCAACCGCCGCGAAGGAAGTAACGAATAAGTCTGCAAAACGGATCTCTACTCACCATCCTACACAGTCCCGCAGCAACAATGACCGACCTCCTCCCAGTAGACCAGCCACAGCGGACCTTGAAAAAATCAGAACCAAGATCGATTCCTCAAAACATCGACACAATACGTTCTGTCGCAGCTTCGGTGCCTAAAAGCACTCAGCATTCAGTCCCTCCAGGTGTAAGAAGCGGGCACCTGAATCTGGATACCTTCTCCCCAGTGAACCAGAACGGCAGCTTCGCATTTGATCGAGTCCTTCGGAGCGGTGAAGTGCATAAACGCACGAGGAAGACAAAGGTATGCTGACCCCCACTGTCTCATGCTAAGATGTTCCGCTGACGTTAGTCGCGCCTTAGCAGTGGAAGCCCTTCTACCTTGTGCTACGACCTAATCTCCTCTCTCTCTATAAATCGCGCACCGAAGAGCGTCTATTGAAGCAGATCAGCCTGTCTGAGCTCACTGCTGTGGGCTATCTCAAGGACCCCAAAGGCCGACGGCAACATGTCTTCGGACTGTTCTCCCCTTCGCGGAATTTTCACCTCCAAGCCAAAAGTGACGCAGACGCCCGGGGATGGGTCGAGCTGATCAAAAAAGAGGCCCGTATAGATGAAGAAGAGCATGAGATATATATGGGAAGCCCTACAGCACAGGAACCAATCGGAGAACATTCGGGTCATGATCGGTGGGATCATGATCGATTAGGTTCAAGCTCGCCCGAACCGCATGAGGCTCCACCGCGGCATTCCACTACCAGAGATGGGATCAGAATACCAGGCATACGGCGTCCATCTGACCACGGGCTTGAATACTCGGGCGATGATCTAGCACTCTACTCCGACTTCTCTGACACGCCTCCACAAAGCTACACTCAACCATCAATCGGCTCTTTCATGAAACGTAATTCAAGAGCTGTTTCGAAGGAGAACACCCCCTACACAGCTCCACAACAGCGACCAGACACCGCACGGAATGCTAGCCAACTTAGTGGATTTCAAATTGACCAAGACGAAGAGAGGGATATATGGCACGGCTACCTGCTCTGTTTGAAAACAAAAGGCGGCGTCAAACAGTGGAAGCGACTATGGGTAGTACTCAGGTCGAAGAATCTAGCAATATACAAAAGCGACGAAGTATGAAGAAAATTTCCCATAAGCTGCGTGTACTAATTCTGAACTTTAGGAATACGCAGCCAATCTAATCCTCCCCCTTTCCAACATCATCAACGCTGTCGAAATCGATCCTATATCGCGGAGTAAAGCCCACTGCATGCAAATCATTGCCGAAGAGAAGAGCTACCGCTTCTGTGCCTCTAGTGAAGATGCTCTCGCCGAGTGGCTAGGGGCACTGAAAAGTCAGCTTGCGAGAAGGAAGGAGGCGAGCGCGAGGAAGGCTGCTGCAAGCGCTGCGCAGGCTGTATCATGAAACGATCTTGACTTACGATTGATGATACTGGGATAAATGGATTTCTGGTTTGTACCATATGCTGTACAGCTGGGACTTATTGTAATATATCAATGGAGTACCTTCGGTATACCCGACAGAGTAACCAAAAAATCAGAATTTCGACAATTCCTTCTGAAGCTTTCCAATGCCGAAAACGTTGATTGTACTGCGAATCAAGCTGCCAGTCCAAACGGCGTAGGATCCCGAAATCAAGACGAGTTGCTAGCAGCGAGGCCGACCCCTACCTTTGTATGTCTTACCTCTCGTCAAGGCTGCAGGTATCGAGGTCAAGGTCGATAATCCGAATGTTAGGAGGGAATCTTCAGGAACACAGGAGTAACTGATACTCCCATCAATCTCGTCGGCATAGACAGTGACTGACGGCTTACAGTGACAGCTATGATTCATCGTGACCCCCAAAGACTTGCGCTCTGACCCCGTACTCGCTGCCGCCGCTGACAAAGAACATGCCCTCACTCAATCTGGTCCCCGCACTGCTACTCCCTCTTCAGTAGCCTACCTACCCTTTGCACAATTTGTAGACACAGGCGAGCTCAAAGAAGAAAGCTCCAAGCTTCTAGCTCACTCCAAGGGGAACTACCGAGCGCTCCACACCACGTGACAGCATTCTCGTAGACCATCTCTCCCCACGAAAGATACTTGGACAGATCGAATACAACTTCAACGTCAGGGACTACACTCCCTACTTCAAGTCCGTGCCAGGTAAAAACTACGCTACTATGCTACAAATGCTACAAATGCTACAATACCCTGTCTCTAAGGGAAGTATTCACATCCCAGCCATGAAAGACGGCAAGCCAGTGACCATGAAAAACGGACCCGTCATCGATCGCAATTACTACGAAGGTCCAGGAGGAAAAGTCGATCTTGAGATGATGGTTAGATCGTTAGGAATCGCGACAAAATCTTACCCACCAAAGCACTCGCTGACATTATCGTCAAGCGTGTCTACCCACCCGCTTCGACGCAGGATGCGGACACGGACTTTGGATTTCTCGGAATGGGTGAGGGAGAGTACGATTAAGGATTGGCACCCTATTGGGACGTGCTCGATTGGTGGAAAGGAAAGTATCAAGGGAGGTGGGGTTGATGATAGACTGAGGGTCTATGGGGTTAAAGGGTTGAGAGTTTGTGATGCCAGTATCATGGCATTGCATATTGCTAGTCATCACAAGCTACGATTTATGCTATTGGGGAAATGGGGGCTACCTTGATTGCGGTGGATCGGGGGAAAAGGGCTAAGTTTTGAAGGCATTTCGCCTGGCTTGAGTAAAGATTTCCGTGCTGAATAGTCCAATATTTCTCAAGATGCCGGGGTCCTTTACGACTGCAGACCTTCCCGAGGCTCAATGGGAAAGGGCTTGCATTGGCTTTATCTGGCTTGGGTGTGGCTTCAATTGCCTCCTGCTGTTCCGAAAAGTTCTTCTGGGGCCGGAGATGACAATGTCACTAAAGCTCTGACGTTTCCGACTGTGGCCCTTGTTACATTGTGCGGACAATTGCTATTGTAATTCCAGCAACAATCCGTCTTTGTCTGAGTCAATGCCATTATCGAATATCCTTTCACGCGGTCTGAGCATATATCAAACGCCGTCAGCGCCATTTCCCCTTCCCTCCTGACCCACCAGCCTTAGTGATTTGCAACAGGAAACAGCTTCTCCCACAAAAACCCAACATACGAACAACCAAACCCCCCTCTTTCACAACCACCACCATGTGTCACCAAAAAGTCAACAAGTGGGCATGCGGCCATCATCGCTCATTCGACTGGCAGGAGTGCCATAAATGTGTCAAGCTTTTGAATCTGGGTTGGAGCTGGCACGACGCCCGCTGCAGGAGTGCTCCGGCTTATCTTGTAAATGTAGATACGGAAATGTGTGCGGACTGTCGCGAAGACCAGCAATATCGGAAATCACTGGTTGTGCCGTATGGTGGCGGTCAGGAATATACGGGGGGAAAGGTGATGGAGGATCAGATACGTGGGTATCGTTAGGAGGGTGGGTTGAATTGGTTGGGGCGTGGTGGATGATGTGGAGGAGAGATGATTGTTAGGGTCGAATGTCTTGATATGACTGGTTAGAGAATAAGTCAGGTAGGTGAGCAGCTGATAGATTTAAATGATACAAAATATGAGATGTTATTTGTCAAGGATCAATTGTGCTGGAATAACAAGCCACAGAACCTTACGATTTTAGTGGTGCGGCCACCTCGATAATTAAACGTACATACATGAATGCAACGCATGAATGCCAAGTCCCAACAAGATTGGTAGAGTCAGTTGGGGCACTCGATAAAATTTCATGATGATGAGTGGTAGCTATGGTGGACATGGTGTACCTGGAGACGGACTTGGAAGGTAAGAGGCTCGGGTATGAAGGATTGAAAGATGGGAAAAGTGGATAGTGGCCGACTGAAAAGTCGCGTGGAAACGAACTAAGATCGGAACTTGATAAGGCGGTGTGAATAGCGATTGTCCGACTTCGACTGAGAGACTGGACAAATGGATTTGCATTATGAACGATGACAAAGGATCTTTCCAGACTGCGTTGCAAAGAAGCAGGTTTAAGTACTGGATTACCACAGGTCAGCTTCTGATGACTAAGGATAATGTACGAATAGTGTAAGCGGTGTGACGGTGTCTCTCAGACGGAATCACGAATGACGTGGTAGGCGAATTAGCCGGTTGAAAAGTTGCAATATGAAGTGACGAGTCCTTTGGAGTGGAGTCAGGGCCAAGTATCACCAGTGAAGAAGCGGTGGCTTACGAGAATTTTCTGCATCGGATATTCTTCTTTTCAAGACTCTGCTGA
Organism: Lecanoromycetidae sp. Uapishka_2; assembly: GCA_035521555.1. Classification (NCBI taxonomy): domain Eukaryota; kingdom Fungi; phylum Ascomycota; class Lecanoromycetes; species Lecanoromycetidae sp. Uapishka_2. Next base: position 13,044 of record JASZXT010000450.1, on the reverse strand, counting down.
AGCCGATCAGGTAGGGATCTTGACATTGCGTAGCCAGGAAATGCGTTTGAGTGAGGTTATTGCAGGAGATACTACGCTGTATCGCTTCCTGTCCCCAAGATGCTCATCTTATCGCGAAGAGTGAGGTAGAAATGCGCTGTGAATGCTGTGAAGCAAAACATAGCAGATTAAATAAGATCAGCAGTCTCCTTATCGCTACTGGTGCTGGATAGGATTCGTTTGCGATTTGTGGTTGGATAGCAGAGTCCCATGAGCTTTGATTTATGCCGGCAAATACGAAAGTTACTGCGCTTGTCATACTAAGTACATAGTGATTGGGTTGAAGAGAAGCGGCTTCTGCGGCCTGAGACTCCTCACATAGTAGTGATGGTGAAATTAGCAGAATACCTTTCATGAGCAAGATGGTCGATAGACAGGCTAGTAGATACATGACACTAAGACTTTTCAACACTCTAGGTACGCTCCATAGCACAGTCCATCGGTCCCTTCCGTCTGCCCTGCATCAGATTGGTCGAGGGGAGCAGATATACTGTAAGTAATGCCACCAATAGTGGTATTACCGCCAAATTTACTCTGTTGAGAGGTTGTGTCGCCTGATCAATTGTCAGTGAAGGTCTTGAGACCATATGCACACGGTTACTCACAATTATCCATCGCAGAGGTGAATCCGTTGGTACAGTCATCGACATTCCATTGCACGTTGGTGCTATCGTCGCCAGGGTCTCCCTGAGTCACCAGCGTAACCCAGACAGTGGCAACCTCACTATCGCCGAGGGGATAGGTCATCTTGATATGGTTGAGCCCGCTCGTTTTCCCCTTGCTACGGCAGGTTGTTTCGATATCAGAGACGGCCTCCTTGCGTTTGAAACTCAGGAAGGCGTCACCAAAGACTCCCATATGATCGCGGTTGCAGATGATGTTGGTTTGCGGCTGCGCTTGATTTGTGGGTAGAGTTTTAGCGCAGCCTGCGAAGAATGTCACCAGGACAGGGAGAAGAAAAGTGGCCCGATACATGTTTAGGGGTTGAGGGTAAAGGTCTGAAGATAGGAGATAGGGAAGTTCGGTGGTTGGTTTTCTCTTGAGCACTTAGTATTCTGTACTTAGCAAAGTATTCTTGTTTGTCAAGGGAGATTACCAACAACTACTTATAGACCTCACAAAATCCTACTCAGCTGTCAGTCATCTTTCCGATTTAGACCTGAGACAATGTTCATTATTGATACAATGTGGGGCGCAGACGGTATCGCACCTGGCCAAGGGATCGGTTCGATCGGGGCCATACCGTGAAGGAACATCCTTGCTCGGAACAAAGGAGAGCAGAAGATGAAACGAGGACAGCACAAACAGTACCACAGAATGATGTTTCGTACCTCGATCGCTACACAGCAAACAGGTAGTCACCCACGGTGAAGCAGGATGCTCTCGTCGAGTCAAACTTGAGTAGTAGCAACATTAATAGCAATGATGGTTTCAGACCCATTCGTGATTGACACATTATTTGCGCAAGCGTTGCCACCGCGAGGCACCCGTGGTGTTTCAGAGCAATACAATGCGCACCGAGATAGAACACTATGTCGACTGCTTTCTGACACAAATTGAGCCTATACTTGTCCTTTCCTCTAGCTCGAAGATGAATTCGCCTCGTGAGCAACAAAAGTCAACCACCACCAAATGCACTCAACCAATGACCTCGGGCCCAAATTGATACATAGCCCAAAGATCTAACAGTACGAATCACCTCAATTGTCGCGACATTCCCCTTTTGTAAGTCTCATATGTGTTACAAGAACATTGTCGTGTGGCGGTAAGAAGACCCTCCAAGGCTGTCATCAACTATCTACCAGCCGTAAGTGGATGGATGTAGTAGCGGACGCGACTTTTGGCTCACGACATCTCGTCCGATGCATCGCTAAGTAATGCGTAATACGGCATAGGGCACAAGATCGGCTGTCCACTAGTTCAAGGAGTAGAGCTATTCTGCACTCGTCGTAGCCTCCGACGCTTAAGATATCTCGCCCACGAATAAGAACCTATAATATACATTGGCACCGATGCCAGCAGACACGAGATTGCGATTTGAAGACCCGTGTCGAGGCTGCTTGTCCAAATAACAGGGAGCGGTACAATCAACGTGATCATAATTGTTGCTCCAACGAAACTGAGTCTCCAGTATGTTAATAAACACCGTTTCACGACGTGGGTCAGCCACTTCAGAAACGTAGCAGTCGATATTCTCGAGCCTGTCCTTAGATTGGCATATATAGTAATTCTCTTTTTGATGGAAAACCTGAGGTCAGACCTCATTTCCGACGTCCTATGGATGATGAACCGGAGAACGTACGAAGCACTGGTGAGTACTAACGCCACGGCGATGTATGTCGTTGCTGAGGTCGATCCGCTGATGAATTGCATCCCAAAAATGCTAGTGGCGTAGGACAATGGGATGAAGAGGAAAGCAAGCTCAGTCAGTCTAGTTACAGTTTCAGCTTCAGCGATGCTTCGGTGACTGTCGCTTATCTGAGTCTTTGAAGTCAAGGAGTAGTAAACTTGTGTAATGCGCTCCTTATGCTCCTTGATTGCACTGATAACATCATGAAGTAGATGTTCAACAGTGTCCGTGTCGGGCTTTGGTGGAGTATCCCTTCTCGGAGCCAGGCCATTAGCGTGAAGGAAATCAGCAAACGATTTCAAGGATGCTTCGAGATCGATAAGAAGAGCGCGGAACTCATCAAGCCGGCATCTCCAGTGTAAAGCTGATTCCTGCAAATCCGAATCACTAGAAGCAAGGTCAATGTCGGCGACTGCTAGGCGGATAAGCCGCAGAAGGCCCATAGTATCTTGATGGGCGATTCGAAAAATCATGGACGCTGGTCCCAAGCGATTGCTGTATCCTTGAACCTCCTTGGTAGATGCGGAGATAAGCCACTTCTCGAATACTTGCCCTGTTGATTGAAAAGGGGACAAATTGTCAAAGACTTCTTGCGGTGCGGATTCTGTCGAGGGCGGCCTGAAGAGAGATTGGTAGTCGACATTCCATGGTGTCCTGCACTGCATCTGTGTGAATGAGGATAGAATCTGGGTTTGACGACACAAGCCATTTGATAAGTTGATAGGCTGGTTACGAGATTTGCAATTTTTTGGCGAACATCTCTCAAGTTCACCCGGTGATCTGGCGGGTTCCATCGCTTCACTGGGGCCTGTAGTTGTCATCCGTATCAAAGGCATAGGGTCCAATAAAAGTATAACTAAAGAGACCGATGGATGAGCCCTCTTGACTTCGGATCGCTTCTTTTAATAATATACGCACAGTATTGAAGTCCATTCAACTTTACCTCGCAAGCTGTTGCTCGCTCCTCCTGTCCACCAAGATCCTTATCCGGTAATCGACCAGCATGTGTAGTTGACATCACGGAGAATGACCGAAAGATGTTTCTCTCGGTGGTAAAATCACGAAAGATGTTACTGGGTTGCCCGTTCTGTTTATTGAATTGTCTGATCGTCTGTGTATGGCTGATCCTGTGGTCTAGGAGATCAGACCATTGTCCCGGTGCTATATCTGTCGTCCAGCCTTCTCCTGGCCTAAACCATTCAAAGCTTACATAATTCTTTTGTAGATTACTTGTTTGCCAGCTCGATGGTGACGGTCTCCGATCCCCAAACCCGCGGTAGGAAGAGCTGTGCAGATGCTCCTCAAAGAACTCGGGACTGAGATCGAAGGTCGACCCTAGCAGGTTGATCATGCTAGGACCGAGGTCTTCCACTACGACAAGTCTTGTCTCAAGCTGAAGTGGACAGTCAACGGAGCAAATGAACCGGCGGCACTCTTCAAGTCCTGAGTGCCCGGAGTCTTGAGACCGTCCTCTGTTGTCAGATCTGAAGTCAAGCGCGAGGTGCTTGACATCTCGCAGAATACTGCTAGCATAGTCAAAGATTGTGATATTGGCTTTGTCATACCGACTATTGGAACACACGGATTTTAGGTGTGAGAAGTATCCCGAGAGGCGGAAAACGTTCTTTTTGTACGAGTTGCAGTACTCGACGATTTCAGTAGCTGGAGTTCTATCCTCATTTGAGTGGCTACACTCTGACGTGCTTGGTGGCAACGGAATCAATGGCGGATGTATCGACGAGACTTTACTCGACAATGTGTGCGGAAGTGGAAATTGAAAACGTTCTTCCGATAAATTGTCTGGGAAAGGCCCTTGCAAGGAACCCTTCTTGTTGCGAGTCGAGATGCTGGGGTCTGGGCTGTTCGGAGACACGATATGTGCGCACTCGAGGGCTTCGAGCGACGTTCTGAGCGACGATTCTGCGAAGTGATCAGTGTGTTCAAGCGCTTTCAATGAGGATTCCGACGGGCCATGCGACTGTCGAAAGAAGCTCTCGTGCGGTATTGTAGGTTCGTTGGTTACTACAGACGCGCTATCATTCGGCGAGGCAATTATTTCGTCTACCCGCATCGCCACTGACATCTCCTTGATCGCAAGGCTGACTCCGATCTCAGTGATCGATGTCTTAGATTCAAACGGGATCTGGATCCTAACTTACTCGAGGCGAAAGTTATAGGTCGAATTGTAATAATGACGGCGCCAAAATTGAGAATAGATTTCTAAGGTATTTTATATCCAAACCTTCGGGTCCATCGTACATGTAAATTACCAATATCTTACTCTGCGCTCTATTAGTACGTTTTCTAAAGAAAATATATGTCAGCAATACATGTTCCATCCAGCCATAGAATAAGGTTCTCTTGGACTTTCCTCCAGCGCTTCTCGATATCTCGGGTATAACCTATGTCACACTTCCCTCGAGACAATACTTTCCTCGGATCCCGAGTCCTCATCGACCAATCTATCTATAGTATCAATACTGATAATCAAGACAACCATTGCGCACAACGCAGCAATGTAAAAGGCAAGAGACACCCAGCCAAGTCCAATCGCCGCTGCTCCCACTTCGCTCATGACTGAGCCATAAGACATATTTCTCACGGTCGTTGTGAAAGCTACTGCTGCGACATGCTGCCACAGAGACGAGAGCAAAGCAAATAAGACAGCGCCCGCGAGGATAGCGCTTAGCGATCTCCCAAGGGTTCGACTCGGAAAGGGCTTCACTTCCCGCTCATCCATGCCCTCAAACTCTGTACGCCAAGTGGGAAATGTGGCGAGAAGTGGAATGCTAACAACGCCGAGGGCGATGAAGATAAAGCTATGAGTGCATCAGAATATCTGGTCTCCTAAGGCGGATCTCTCACATACATTAAGCCCGAAAATGCAATGCTGCTTCTGAAAGCTATAGAGTTGGAGACCAAATTCAACGGATCTTGGGTAACGTTGACAGTTTTCGCAAAGGATATTCCGTCTTTGTGGCAAGTCCAGTCCTGCTCACTGGTTCTGACGCAAATGCCAAAGTAGCCAGCACGGATCGTCATCGAGGCAGCCCCAACCAGATTAGCAAACGTGGCATTAAGATTTGGAGGGTTTGCTGAATTGCCTCCGGTTGTGGATTGCTGGTATGAGAGCGCGGTGAGATATATATTGGGCAGGCCTGAGCGGCTAGACGAGCATCCTGCGAGTAGCAGGGCAAACAAGCAAGTTGCGATCACGAGTATTATCATAACGACGTGATGGAATTCTTAAAAGTTAGTCACGAAATAGTCGTGTAGCTGGATGGCTTCTTACGTGCGTACGATCCCAAATTAACAACCAAGAAGCGTTTCATGACTTCATATCAAGAGTATCAGCGCTTGTCAGACCTTCGACAAAAGAAGGAAAGGCTAAGTCAATACGTCGCTCACAAGAACAGTTTTCGCAGACTTGAGGAGTTATCGTTCACGATCGATTCAATACCATCGTACCGTATTATGTACTAAATATGATGCGCACGTACCCCACCGTAAGCAATGAATTCGGCCATTCTATGCAGCACCAAGCCTAGAACAGGAATCATCGATGCACGATTGTGTCATACTGCACCAATCTGGCTTCAGCCCCCAGCGAACTAGCATGTGCGGGTCTTCATTGGAGAAAATATTGTGCCCATGGGCACGGTGGTTGATCCCAAAATCCAGAGCCGGGGGATTTGTTGCGCGTAGAATCCATACGATGAAGCTAACCTTAGATTCTTCTTTACCATAAATAACTGCTAGTAGCTTAAAAATTGGAGGATTGGTGACCGTCGCACCGCCGAGCAGTCCATAGTCGGGACAATATCGATTTCATCCTTTCCTCCCTCAATAAGCTTAGGCAAAAGGTTATACTTCAAGAAGCAAGGAACTCGCAAAAGACACCCTACTGACCTTTACTTGGGGCGAGGTGAGGTGGGAGTGTTTTGTTTGTAGGAAGAGATGGAGGTTAAGGACTTCGTGGCCCAAGCCTCACGTGATGAAAGGTTCACGGCACAGTCGGCCACCTACGCCTGCAGTATAGGGTATGCGCAGGACTTCACAGGGGGTTTCTCCCTAGAGAACTCCCAAGCACCTGTCAGCCAGAGTCAAGCCAATAATATTATGGGCCAGAAGTCGTGGCACACCATCGTGCGTCAACTATGTCCCTCATTAGGCAACATTGTAGAAACAAAGTATAGCTTTCGGGAACCGGAATTTACACCAAGAGAAATGAAGTCACTGATGTTGATCAGATATATGTATTGCACAAAGGAAGCAATTCAGATGACTAAGCCCGCTGGCGTCTTTTGGCTTCGACGACATGCGTGTTGGTCCTACAATATATTCCATTAGGTCTAGCTAGATTTGATTGTGATACTTATATTCTTGCCGGTATATGTACAGATTGAGACAGGTTTGGCGCATTCTTCCTCGTTGGAAATTAGGACTTCGGAGAAGCTCAACAAGCAGAGAACGAGAACAGCACAACGTTACCTTCTAGTCTAACTCACACTTATTTAACAAGCCACAATCAGTGATCCTAAATACACAAACAGCGGATACCTAAACAACAGCTGCAGCTGAGGTTTCATGAAGGTCAGAATCATGAGCGGCAATATTTGTAGCATCTGCATCTGATTATTTCCTCTCAGATCGTTGCTGGACAAGGCATGGCATGGAATGCCTCGATGGCGAATTAGAGGCTAAGGAGGGAGAGTAAAGCCCTGACTAGGCTTACTTTAGTGGAGAATCTTGGACTCGGTGGGTACATTGTCAGGGAGGGTGTCTGAGCTGTGTATCAAGAAAATGAAGAAGATGAGTAAGTAGGTGATACGGAGGAATGAGAGCAGGTATTGGTTTTTCATCGCAGAGAATATCATAAAGTTCGTATTTCAAAGCTGGGATGATTCCGCAATCTAGTCCACGCTATGTGTATTCGGTGCATAATAAATCTTGATACTGTGGCAGCTCGTCGAATGTACGATACTGGCTCACTAGAAGTAGGCCTCAGTCTCATGACAGTCCTAAAATCCGGAATGTACAGGCGATATCTGAGTGTCATCTCTTGAATCAGCCGTGACATATCTAGAGGTCAAAATAAGAGGTTCATAAGAGGTTCAGTCATTCAAGTCATGTTTGCAATTCCGCTTCCGAGTTCCTAATGACGAATTTCTTCAGAGTCTATTCTCCGTCATCCCAGATAAAAGGACGCTCCACAGGCTTGCCTTCAATGACAAGTGGTGGTAAAGGACCTTTTTTCAACGCGAGGTTTTCGAGCTCAGACAAGCACGGGTCCTTGACAAATTGATATTCTGGCCAGGTTTTGTCTAAAGTCTTCGCGCACTTCCAACAAAATCTCACTTCACCATCACAACTTTTGTACACGGTTCCTTCCAGACACTATAAAGATTAGATTGGATTTAGAGAATTGGGAGATGAAAGATTTCACCTGACCACACCCGGCGCACATGTAAAAATAACATACGTGTATATCATCCTTGTAAGGGGGCCGGTCTAGATCTGATTCATAGTTAGAGAATGCTAGTACATTCTCCGGCGTCCAATCTCGAATCTTCTCTCGGCTTGATATCGCTCCTGCATCTTTCAGAGTTCTGATAACATCTGCGGATCCCGTTTTCCATGCCCAATGCGATCCAATCCACCTATTACGGCATCCGAGTTTAGACACCCAATGCAAAGCAGTCCACCCATCACTGTCAGCCGTATTTGGACTGAAATTGAGATTTCCAAGAAGCCATTGGACTGCTAGGTTGGATCCACCCGATGCTGCATGATGGAGGCAGTTTCGTCCTTGCTTATCCACGGCAAGCATGTCGCCTCCGTGCCTGAGAATAATTTCCATAATAGGAACGTTTCCTCGGACGGACGCATGATGGAGCACGGTCATACCGTTCTTGTCCAGAGCCCGTGGTTCATCCTTTGTACCTGGTAGTTGGTGCAACGTGCTCTGGTAATCTTTCGCTTGCGCAGATTTCACTGCATCGGTACGTAGAACATGTTCGGCGTCAGTATCGCTGTGAACGGTGTAATTAGCCTCGCGCTCAAGCAGACTGAGGACTACTTCCTCCGACGGCTTATGCGTCACATCGTTGATAGCTAATGTAAGGGCTGTTTGGTCGTAGTGATTTCGCAAATGCGGCTTAGCTCCATGCTTTAGTAAAAGTCGTACTGCGCTCTCATGATGCTGGGAGGCAGCGCTCATGAGTGCAGTGCGTCCACCACAGTCTCGCAGGTCAACGTCAGCACCTCTGGTGAGTAATAATTGTAGCGCATGTGTAGATTTTTCAGAATAGCATACAGCTATTATAAGAGGTGTATTGTCATGTTCATCTCTAGCATTGATGTTAACCCCAAGGTCAAGAAGTGATCGAATCACGTTCTCAGATTGGTCTTTCGATGCTGATAACAGCAATTGCTCTCCACCTGAGCCGACGCTAGCTCCCGCGTGCAGCAGAATCTCTGTCACTTGCTTATGACCGGCCCAAATTGCACTGCATAGTGCGTTGGGAAAATTGCTGGCAGCAGCATTGACATCAACCCCGTCATCGATGAGCGATTTCACAAAATGGCTCAAGCCCAAAATGGATGCGTAGTAGAGGGGAGATTCCACTTGTATCTTACTAGAGCAGATGGGTAGCTCTGTGGGGCTATGAGGACTATACAGTCGAAGCCAATTGAGCATCGCTCCTTGGTCTTGGGAGAGAAGTTCCCGACTTAACGCTCCGATTTGGTGGGTGTTTTCTCCAGCACAATGGACATGTTTAGACCAAAACCGTGCCGCATAAAGTGCCAGTGGGTAATTAGGGAGCGTTGAAAGAGTTATCGAATGGGTACCGTCAAGTTGTAAGAGATATCCTAGGCATTCTGCAGCTATCAGTCCATTCGCATCTTCTTCTTCGAGGCTGTAGTTATTAGCTTTCCCATTCCGCATTCTGCTTGAAATGAGATACTCCTTCACGGAAAAGTGTGCTAGTCTAACACAAGGCCTACGACTCCCAACATCATCGTATGTGAGCTCATATTGAAGGATTCCCTTTGACCAACGGTCATCCCTCTCAACGAAGTCCATTAGCGTACATCCCTTGTCCCGGAGAGTTTTGGACATCCGAGTCTCGGGCTCAGGGACATCAACTAATGTAATCAGACTCGAAAATGACTCCAGTACATCTCGAACATCCGGATATCGTCTCTTGGGGTCGAAACGAGGCTTTTGTTCAATGTCTATAGCAACGATGTCTGCTAGCTCATCAAGGTGCAGGGGGTTTGCAGAGAATGTCAGCCACTTAAGAATCTTATGGACATGTTCGACGTCCTCTTCGGCAATATCACAGAGAATTCTCGCATAGGTCTCGTCCAATGTCTTTGGTAATGATACCAACGCCTCATGTAGGCTAAAGGGCGAGTGACAGTTAATGAGTGAGTCAAGCTGGCATGCTACCCATCGAAACCTGGTACAGTGTGAGCCATATGTTCCCGGCCAACTATAGGAGAGTAAGTCCTACATTCCCTTCGCTTTACTCATCAGAGCGGTCTCAATTTCCATACGTTCCACTGGCTGATCGCGCCATGTCTTTAAACGTTTATCTGACTGAAGCCGGTCACGGATGTACGCGCAGATATCATCAGCATGGATTAGACTGTCGTGGATACAGATCCGTTCTTGCTTGGAGGTCAACAATTCCATTGACTCCTCAATGAGTCTCTCTTTTCGGCTAGTTGTGAGGATGCGTGCGTTGACTCCCTTCCATCTTGCGATGTCCTCAATTACTTCTAAAAGCTTCATCGTCTCATTACATTCATCAAGAGCATCTAAGACGACAGAGACTTCTTCGAACACCTTCATCATTCCTCGCAACACTTCTAAAAGCGCCTCATAGGTCGGCTGCCGTTCGCCATCCATACAAGAATGATAGAGAGATTCTAGGATCCGACGACCGTCGGCGCTGTACATCGAGAGCTGGCTCATCAGTGAACGGATCATGTTTTCGTGCTTCTGCTTTTCGATATCATTGAAATCGAAGAAGAAGAATAGTACGGCAGACCTATCTTTTGTTCTGTTCTGATAGAGAACGTTCTCCAAAATGGTAGAGCTTAGAATTGTCTTCCCTGTGAAGCGATGTAGGGTCAGCATGAGTCGCTGCGGATATCTAATATGCAGAGACTATTATGTGCGACGTAACGAACAGGCAGACTCTCATCTCTGCTGTAGCAGAATGTATCGGGGCATGTCTATCAACTAAGACATTCAATGGAAAAGTACGTACCACAACCTGGAATACCGTAAAGCCACAGAAACGAATTAGGCTGAGTCTTCCATTCTTCGAAGGCATTACTAGAGACCAGCCAGGCGCCCGTCTCTGTATGTCGATCTCGTAGTGCGTTGTTATAGTTCAGTGAAGGATCTGGGGCTCGAAGCCATGACCGAAGCTTTTCCCGAGCTACGTTGAGCTGTACATCGCCTAAAGATGTGGATATTCGATCTATCTTGTGATCTACAATGTGTATGTCACGCTGAATGGCGTTCGACAGCGCGATGTGGTCATTTTGTCTTGCAAGGTTCAAAAGCGACTTTTGTCGCTCGATCGCTTCCAGAATTGCCTGAACTTCTTCCTTCTCGAATGGCCACTTGAAGGCTTTGCCCACTTTTGCCCATCCTTCCACAGGGGATAATCTTGTTGCCAGAGCTTCTACTGTTGCCTTGAACTGGGAGAGAGGCCCACCCGGCAAACCCAATGATTGCAGGGTCGAGGAACAGGTCTTCCGCTTCTCAGCCTGATCGACTTCTTCTTGTATGACGTAAAGTAAGCCGTTCACACTAGACAGCTCTAGAAGGAGATTCTGACGATCTTTGGAGGCTCCCTTGACAGAATTGAGGTACTGAATGACTGTCGCCGTCAATTGAAATAGGGTGATAATACTTGCCGAGAGGCTGGTAGGATCCATACAGGCCAGTCCGCTCGCAAATGCTAATTGTATCGTTTTAGACAAATGTTAGACGACTTGCATTCATCAGCTCCGAAGAAATCAACTTGAGAAACCAAAAGGACACGAAGTTGAATTGAGGGCTACCTGATAGGTAGTCAACAGACGACAAAGTGCTGAACGTCATCGCTGTATTACACAGCGAGCAGTTGGCTGGCTCCCTGCATGTGCGTATGACTTGCATATCTCAATTCTCTGGTTGCAGATCGACTCGAGCCAGTACCATTGCGCAAAACGCCTTTGCAAGATTCTGGTGAGACGTTGTACCATCCAGCTCTGATCTCTTTGCTTTAGCACATAGCATCTGGGTTGACATACCCACAATACATGAATTGATACATCGAAGCGGCCATTGCGGAGATACTTCGATCACTCCTAAGGTATCCAGTCAAAGCTAAAACAGAGGCACATCTCTTCTGGTTGCGATCAATTTCGGCAGATACCCGATACCATCATGGACGACCTTTAAAAGTCAAGAAACGACAAACGCATAGGATATGCGTAAGGTCTTCATGGTCGCGCTCAGTGTTTTGAGATACTGAGTATGATATTGACATGCAGATCTATACGCTTGTACAGATGTGCTAGAATAGACAAGGATGACCGCTTCCAATGCATGCAAGTCAATGATCCATCTGAAAAGTGATCGAGAAGGTACCTGAGCTTCCTGTAGATGGGTCTTCCTACCAATGGACCCAAAGGCCAGCACCAACATATGCTTTCCACTGCTAAAGCCCGCATCCAGTATTGATCAAAAGTTTTGAACAAATATATTAGACTTGGGAAAGGCTCCAACTCTACATGCAAATGCCATGTTCTGGAGTTCGGATTTCAGCGCGAGCAGCTTGCTGGGCCAGTGACCCGGCTGGAATCAATCTCCGGCTGACTGTAAGTTCTAATTTTACGTAAATTACCCTAGAAGGGTTCACCTAGCAATGGGACAAACCTAGGGTAGGACACGCTAAACCCGATTAGGCATGCCCTAATATCCGATTAGGTAACCCTAAAACAGATTTTAATTTTTTATTTTTATTACTATAAACGTATCCTTTTTACGATATCTAGGCCTAGCTATAAAGCCTCTTAAAAAGCCTCCTTATATATATACCTCTTCCTAATTAGCTAGTTCTAGCGATTATATAATTTTCCTAGGGTCGCTCCTAATATTTATATAGTCGCCCCCCTTACGGTCGCCCTAACCCCCCTATTAAATCTATAGATATAATCCGTATTCCTAGCTTTACTATTAATTACTATTACTACTACGGTAGGGCGCTAGCCGCCGCTAAGACTAGTCGCGGTATAAGAGGTAGCTTAAGAGGTATTAGAGGAGGTAGTTTATAAGGCGATAAAGGTAGCTTACGAGGCGATAAATAAGTTACTATCGTAAAGATATCGCCGATATATAATAGTAATTTTTCCTCTTATAATAATATCCTAGCTACTACTAAGGCCGCTTTTAAGGCGGCTTTAGTAATAGCTTACTTTATAGGATAGAAATCGTATATACGCCTAAGGATATTCGCCTTCTTTTTTTACTCCTTTATATATAGCTTCTCTTATTATATATTTACCTCTTCCTTATTTAAATATCTTACGACGCCGTAATTTCCCTTTATACGGCTAGTTTTCTACTTTATTCTCCTATTAAGATT